>CM029012.1:271212069-271318188 GCA_016801055.1 Panax notoginseng
AAAAACTATTTTAGAAATTAGCATATTTGGGAAGTGTCAAGGAAACCTTCGTTACATGGGAGGCCACATGCGTCTAGGTTATGATAGATATCATATGGCCAAGAATTATCCTTGGTTGACCCAATAGACCCCAAAGAAAAATGAGAAGTTTACTTCATATTTTTCCCAATGGTGAGTCTTCTCTTGACTTATCATTATCTCCACTGTCTCTAATTGAGAATTATACTTCAAACAAACACCATGATTATTTAGGTAGTGCTCGTAAAGATACTCAGCAAGTGGATG
The DNA here is from genome assembly GCA_016801055.1 of Panax notoginseng. NCBI lineage: Eukaryota > Viridiplantae > Streptophyta > Magnoliopsida > Apiales > Araliaceae > Panax > Panax notoginseng. Next base: position 271,212,355 of record CM029012.1, read on the forward strand.
AGCACAACTTGTCTTATGATGACACGAGGTTGTATGTCATTAGACATCTTGTATGATAGTGACAAAAACACCCTTCCAACGTTGGGTTCGCTCACCCTATTTTTTTCACCAAATATAACTACTAAATGATGACACGTTCTATTCCTTGTTACCCCCGCTCGACCCAGCTACACTCTTATTACCTGAAAGGAATTGTTGAAACAAAAAGGTGAGCACACTAGCCCAGTAAAGAATATCATGACTAAAGATAAATAAATTATCAATAGTCTTCATCAGTAATAAATCAGAGATTTAGAACATATGGTAGATGATAAAAATTTTCAACCATAGTTGCAGCGGAACGAGCAATCAATTAGAAGAGTCAATTAGACTATAAAGTCTATTATCTTCTCCATGTTAAAAATCTATCAACAATGTTTTATCCCTGTAGCATCAATCAACAGTTCTGGTCCACAATCATATAAATAACTCATAATCATAATTGTGACTCTAAATTTTCTTCGCACCCAGGACGAAGAATATTTTCATCACCTGTCTTTACCTGAAATATCAAAGATCATGGTTATACCAAATCACAGTTCCTGTTCATAATCATACTAATAACTTCATCTTTGCACTACGGCCAAAGATATTCATTTTGTACCAGTTGGTCATGTTCATCTCAACACCTGTTCATCTTTGCACCACTGGCCAAAGATATTCAACAACATGTCATCTTTGTACTACAGGCCAAAGATATTCATCTACAATTCATCTTTACACTACAGGCCAAAGATATTCATCAACAGTTCATATTTGCAGTACATGCCAAATATATTCATATCTCAAAGAAATATATAATCATTTCAGAATTTATATAAACAATAATTATAACCATGTTGATCATTTCACCTTTGCACTTAAGCTAAAGATATTCACTTATAAATTCAATGGTCATGATCATACCAGTCACCAATTCAACTTTGCACAACTGGCCAAAGAGAACCCTAGTCATGATCATACCAATAATCTACCCATCTTTACACTCAAGTGAAAGAGAATTTCAACATCAGGGTTATAAAAATATTATATATGATAATAAAATAATATGATCAACATATATATTTAATCTCAAGAGTAATATTCATAAATCAACTATAATTTGGTTAGAAAAAGAAACCAATTTATCGTAATAGTAACTCGTGAATAGTAACTCATAAATAGTAACTCGTGAATAGTAACTCATGAATAGTAACTCCGACACAAAAAGGTAGAAATTCTACAATAAAATACATACCAATATTTTGGTATAATGATATTGAAAGAATAATATTTTTTAATCTTATAAACAATTTATTTTAATTGTTTACACTTTACTAAATAATGCATTTAATCATTCTAAAATGCCAAACTCATAAGATTTTTCATCACCAATAACCAAAACTCTCATAAAAAATCTGCATATACCTCAATTCTAACTTAGCACTCTATTTATAGGAAAATGTTTCTAGTGTGATTTTCAATTCTAACTTAGCCCTCTATTTTTAGGAAAATGTTAGCACGCCGAAACAGATTTAACCTGCAACCTGATGGCTTTACCTGCTACTATTTTCACCCACCACATTTGAATAAAAATCTCAGCACGTTTCTTCACCAACCAAGAGTGGGGCCCACCAATTCTAGAATTTTCCACCAAAATGATTAACTCCGAAAATTCAATAATTTCTGAACCAGCCATCTCGTAAAATTCATAATAAATCATACGTTCATTTTTAACGGTTCAAAATTTGTGGACATTAACTCAACTTATATATGTATAACATATCCAAAAATTACCACGATCCAACGGTCGGATTAAAAATTATAACCCCGCAAAATATCTCAAAAATCCTGATTTTTAATACCTCCATTTCGACAAAAATACTGATAAAAACCTCAACATTAACTCCTTCATTTTTAACCACAAAAATATATCCCTCATTTATATCCACATAATATAAATATTTCCTTATCATATGAATCAATAATTAATTATTCACAAATAATATTACAGTTATGACAACCAGGCCGTTCCCAAGAAAGAGGGGGCTTTCCAATAAGGATTTCTCCTTACTGGGGCGCAATTAGATGACCAAACCTCTCCTTAGACAGAACTTTCTAGACATTGCCAATAATGTTATCTAATAATATTATTCAAATAATATGAATTATTGATCTGATAATGGAAAATACTGTGCAGTAACAATTATTGAAACAACAATATATAAAATATCAACGCAACAATTATTGAATCAATAAAATAAAATATTGAACAGTAACTACTGTAACAATTATTGAGTAGTGCCTTCTTACGTAAGAATCAATAATTGGTGCAATACCGTGTGCTACTGTATTTTAACCACCGGGTATTCTAACAGTATTAACGGTAACAACTACGCCGTTATTTATAAACAACTTTACTTGTCGTTTTCTTCATCCAATCGCTTTCCGTTATGGGGCCCACACAAGGCTGCGCTGTCGTACGAATATTTCCCGACAGCAAGAATATTCCACGACCAAACGAATATTCTCTGACAAAATGAATATTTTATAACCACTTGCTTATTTTACAAAATTTGCACATTTCACCCATAACCAAAGTATTATATCAAATTTACCCCTTATTATTCACAATAATATTTAGAGAAAATTTGATTTTATTCATTAATAAGCTGGGGTCTTACAACCTCCCCTCCTTATGAAATTTCGTCCTCGAAATTGACATACGTACCTGATATTTCGAAAAGGTGAGGATATCTCGCTTTCATTTCTGATTTTAACTCCCAGATCATTTCTTCAATAGCATGGCTTTTCCACAAAACCTTAACTTGTGGTATAACCTTCGTGCGCAGGACATGCTCTTTCCTATCCAAGATCTTAAGAGGTACCTTTCGTACGTTAAATCTTCAGCTATCTCGTCTGGTTCTAACTCAATAATGTGGTTCGGGTCTTTAACATATTTACGAAGCATATATATGTGAAAAACATTATGAACACGAGACATGCTTGGAGGTAATGCGAGTCTATATGCCACATTTTCTATTCGCTCAAGAATCTCAAATGGACCAACAAATCTTGGATTGAGCTTCTCTCTTCCCAAATCTTGTAACTCCCTTCCATGGTGTAAACACGTAATAATACATGATCCCCAATATTAAATTTCACGTCCTTCCGATGAAGATCTACATAACTCTTTTGTCGATCCTGTGCCGTTTGTATACGTTGTCGAATCGTTTGGATCTTCTCTGTAGTAATGCGTACCAACTCTGGTCCCAACAATGTTGCTTCACCCACTTCGTCCCAGCATACTGGAGAACGACATTTTCTTCCATACAACGCCTCGAATGGAGCCACACCTATGCTCGCCTGATAACTGTTGTTGTAGAGAGAATTCCACCAATGGTAGGTACTTATCCCAACTCCCTTTGAGATCTAGGACACAAAGTCTTAATAGATCTTCAAGAGTTTGAATAGTCCTCTCTGATTATCCGTCCGTTTGAGGATGGTATGCCGAACTGAATCGTAAATCCGTGCCCATAGCTTTCTGCAAGCTAACCTAAAATCGTGAAGTGAATCTTGGGTCACGATCCGAAACTATGGATACTGGCATTGCCATGCAATCTCACAATCTCGTTCACGTACATACTAGCAAGACGTTCAAGGGAATAAGTTTCACGTATCGGCAAGAAATGAGCGGACTTGGTTAATCTATCAACAATAACCCAAATCGCATCTATGCCTTGAGAAACCTTGGGAAGACCCATAACAAAATCCATAGTAATGTGCTCCCACTTCCATTTCGAAATCTCAAGTGGTTGCAATAGACCCTTTGGTACTTGATGCTCCGCTTTTACACGTTGACAAGTTAAACATCTCGAGATAAACTCCGCGATCTCTCTTTTCATATTGCTCCACCAAAATGTATGTCGAAGATCGTGATACATTTTGGTACTCCATGATGGATTGCAAACGGTGTGTTGTGTGCCTCCATCATTATTTTATGCTTCAAGTCAAAATCGTTAGGAACACAAAGTCTGGAGTTGACTCGAAAGTATTCCTTCTTCATCGATTCTTGCTTCTGGGAATAGCACCTTCTTGCACTTTCTTCTTCATACGCATCAGCTCTATGTCCGTAGCTTGAGCAGCTTTAACTTTATCGATTAAAGTCGATTTTACTCGTATATCATCACGTGGATCCCTAGAGTCATTAACTCTATCTCTATCATTTATAAATTATACAAAATAGGTCTTTGTATTCAACAATATCACACTCATACTAGCGTACAATCTTCTACTCAACGCGTCAGCTACCGCGTTCGCTTTTCCAGGATGGTACGGTCAGAACAGGTTCCGAATGAGTCACCTCTTGAGCTATTAGAAAATCTTCTCGCATTTCTCGCTCCATACGAATTTTGTATCTTTCTGAGTCAGCTAAGTTAACGAAGTAGTGATTCGAGAAAATCCTTCCACGAATCTCCGATAGTAACCAGCTAAGTCCAGAAAGCTACGTACTTCGGTTATCGACTTCGGTTGCTCCTAATTGTGATTCATATCCCAATATTGGATAGCACGTCACAATGGCACCTATTGTTTTACCACCACACAAATATAGAGTTCCCTATGGAGAGTCTGGCTTTGGTGCATTCCACAAAGAAAGTTACCAGATAGAGGCTCGGGTACCAACTTCTATAGTTGGGTTTTTAACTCCTGAAGTTCAATAGGAGCTATTCAATATGAGATTTTAGAAATGGGCATTGTACCGAGTTCAAGGTCAATAAAGAATTTAACTTCACGTTCTGGGGGTAGACCAGGAAGTTCTTCAGGAAATACATCGGGAAATTCACTAACAACAGAAATATCATTCAAATCTGACGTATTTTTGTTCAAGTCCATGACATGGGCTATAAGAAAGCTTGACATCCGTTTTTCAATAAACGAATGGCTTTATGGCTTGGTATGACAGCGATTGATTTTAGTCGTTTGGTTGCTTGAATTCGCATAATAGGTTGGTTAGGAATATGAAAACTAACAACCTTACGAAAACAATCAATTTTGGCATGATGAGTAGTTAACCAATCAATTCCTAAAATTACATCAAAAGCAAGTATCTTTAAAAAGATAAGGTCAACAGGTAATGTGATTGTGCCAACTTGGATTAAGCAAGATTTATAAACTGTAGATGTAATGAATGTTTCTCCTAACGGAGCTCCACAGATAGGTCAAAGTCTAATTTCTCCGGATTCAAGTTTAAACGTTGAGCACAAGCAGGAGAGATAAAAGAATGGGTAGAACAGGTATCTAGTAAGGTATAAACTTCGCAAGAATTTATAATTAACTAACTCGTTATACCTTCGTTCGGGTTCCTCGCGTTTTGGGCAGTCACGACAAATGCTCTTCCAAGAAACCGCCGACTTTATTTTGTCACCGTCCCAGCTGGACTTGGTTTCGCTATAATACAATCTCGAGCGATATGTCCTTCCTTTCCACAATTATTGTGACGCCCCCAAAATTAGGTATACATCACCATCTTGGGTCGTCAGATACATAGTACAGAATACAAATACAACTTAATAATACAACTGTCGTGTACAATACGACAAAACATAAACTGTGAGTTTGAATACAAATATTATCTTCTAGAGAGTATTCATACTCAAAAGGAGTCCTCATTACATTTATTAACACACCATTACATAGAATAGTGAGGACTACTAACTAATACTATTCTTCGGACCATCACTCCGTTCCCGACTTGCCCCAGCTACGTTCTCATTTCCTGAAGAGAACAGTGAAAGAAAGGGTGAGCTCAACTAGCCCAGTAAGAAATATTATGACTAAGATAATGCAGAATAAATTATCATTAGCCTTCAACAATGTTAAACTGATAAAATATAATAGACATCAAGTTTAACTGTAGCGGAACAAGCAATCCATTAAAGAGTCAAGTAGAAAATAAACTCTACTATCTTTTATGATTTAAAAAGTTTTTCAACACTGTGATCGCTGGGACTCAGCTTAATAAAAATAATCCACATCATCGAATCACCCCTGCACTACGGCCAAGGATATTCGTATATTCATTAATGGTCATGATCATGCCAACAACTGTCCATCAATGCACTACGGGCCAATGAGGACTTTTACCACATCATTTGTAACATTACGGTCATGATTATACCGAATAATCCCTGGTCATAATCATACCAAGTCCATCTATGCACTACATGCCACAGATGACTTTCAACATTTTATAAACATGAGGATGATGACAATGATATAAGAATTCAATAAAACAAGTTCAAGAATTAATTTATCCAGGAATTAACAACGTCCAAATTGTCAACATGATACTGCATTGTGGAGTAAAATTCAAGAATGCTTAGAAGAATATTTTCTTGAAAAGATACTGGATGAAACGCAACTATCAAGGATATTCCACAAATTTCATGGAGTATAGAAGTCAAAACTTAACCAACTGAGTACAATAAAGAATGAAATAACAAAAGAAATCACCATGCATGCGATAGACCGCACAGACAGGTTATTCCAATAGAATAATAAATAATGAAACCAGGTCCGGCGTAAACGCACAGACAGGATATTCCGACAGAATAATAAATAATGGAACCAGGTCCGGTGTAAAACACACAGACAGGATATTCCAACAGAATAATAATAAAACGGAACCAGTCCGGTGTAAAATACACAGACAGGATGTTCCAACAGAATAATAAACGGAACCAGGTCCGGTGTAAAACACACAGACAGGATGTTCCAACAGAATAATAAACGGAACCAAGTATAGGGTAGACCGCGTATACTGGTTATTCCAACAGAATAATAACAAATGGAATAACAGAAGTTCTCTTCATGAATATAAAGAAATAATATTCCCTACCTTAAAAGAACTGGATATTGGAAAAGTGATGTAGCAGAATACTTTTATTCTCTCTCTCTTATTCTTTCTATACTTTCTCTCTCTATAGCTTGAATGAATTCGTGAAAAATAATGAAGCCCTAGGCCTCTATTTATAGAAAAACTGAGGGTGGCTCTTGGTCTTAACGAAGGGTCAAATGACTCTTGGTCTTAACGAAGGGTCAAATGACTCTTGGTAATATTGAAGAGACAACTACTATTGACGAAAGTAATTATTATTGACCAAGGTAAATACTATTGACGAAGGTAATTACTATTGACCAAGGTAAATACTATTGACGAAGGTAATTACTATTGACCAAGGTAAATACTATTGACGAAGGTAATTACTATTGACCAAGGTAAATACTATTGACGACGGTAATTACTATTGACGACGGTAATTACTATTGACGAAGAGACTCTTAGATGATGACATATGGCACCCCATAAAATAACCAAACTTACCACAACGTCTCAATTATTGATTTAATAATATAACATATTATACAGATGATACTATGACAATAATTTAAGAGATATGATGCAGCAATTACTGTAGCAATAATTGAGTATAGCTGAGTGACTTCTCACGTAAGCATCAATAATCAATACCGTGTGCTACTATGCAACCACGCGTATTACTGTACTTTTACTACCGAGTAGTTCAACAGTTTTAACGGTTTTAACGGTAACACCTCAGCCGTTATTTTTATAGAAAGATAATTCTGTCGTTTTCTCAATCCGACAATAATTCCGTTGTGAGGTCCACCAATGATTGTGCCGTCGTACGAATATTTCCCGACAAAAAGAATATTCTCCGACCAAACGAATATTTTATAACAACTTGCTTACTTTGCAAAATTTATAAATATTACCCACAACTATAACATTATATCAAATTAACTCCATAATATTCAAAAATGATATTTATAGAAAATTCATCTTTATTTATAAAAATTGGGGTCTTACAATTATAACATACCTTGAACTGTTGTGGGCAGTTTGGACTTATATGTCCCTCCTCTCCGCATCTGTAACATCTAACTGGCAGTCGTTCTCCTCCCCTAGAATTTGTTCCTGGTGCTGGTGCAGCTGTTGACGTCTTCCTGTCATTGTTAAATCTTCTCTTCTTGAAATTTCCACTTGACTCACCTCTCCTATTATCATGGCCACGATGACCACCCGAGTGGTTACCACTTTTGTCTGTATTTTTCCCTCCACGCTGGTTCTCATCGCTCCGATGACTGCTGTCACCAGTATGACCCTGGTTGTGGTCCCTCGGTTGAACATACTCATTATCTCGCTCAAATAATTGAGCCCTGTTTACAACATCTGAATATAAAGAAAATTTATGAGAGATAAGATATTGCCGAATCTCGGGTTTTAAACCTCTCAGAAACATCCTTGTCATTCGTTCCTCATTTTCGACCAAATGAGGTGCAAACCTGGATAACTCTGTAAACTTCGCCTCGTACTGGGACACCGTCATGTTGCTTTGTTTCAGTCTAATAAACTCTACCTTTTTCATATGACGAATACTTTCAAAAAAGTACTTGTCATTGAACAGTTTTTGAAATGTTTTTCAGGACATGTTGAGTGCGTCAGGCTGGGTACGCTTCACAGACTCCCACCAGTAGTCTGCCTCACCGCGGAACATAAAGGTGGCGAATGGAACCTTCTGTTCCTCCGTGCATCCCAAGACATCGAATATTTTAGTAATTTGCTTGACCCACGTTTTCGCCATGATCGGATCCGGTTTTTCCTTAAATTCTGGTGGTCCCAATTTTTTGAACTGCTTAGCTGTGACAAACCGCGCTTTGTTATCATTTTCACCCGTATTCTGCACACGAGTCTCCCTCGTCTAATTTTGCATGAACTGCAAAAAGCTCCTAAATATTCCATCATTCATCGTTTGCTCGGTAACGTTGTTTACAGGAGGAATATTGCCTTCCTGTTGCACATTCCCCTTGGTGGTGATCAAAGGTGTCTACACGGTCTGATTTACTCCATTATTAACGTTCTCAGCTGTTATTCTTAAATACTGCCATAAACAAGGGTTAATAGTCATGTCATATATTATCCCTATACTCTGACCGACCAAATAAACACTAAATAAACTTAGTCAGGTCATACTAGCGAAGGAATTTCCCGTCTCTCCCCTCCTAGTTCTTGTCTCACATCTCAGCCAGGGATCATATCCCTAAGCTCTGATACCAACTGTGACGCCCCCAAAATAGGTATACAACACCCATTCTGAGTCACCAAATACATGGTACAGAAAGCAAACTACAACTTCAATAATACAATTGTCGTGCAAAATACGACAACACATACTGTGAGTTTAAATACAAATATTATCTTCTGGACAATATCCACACTCAAATAAATCCTCATTACAATTATTCAAACACTATTTTACAGAAATAGTGAGGACTGCTAAAACATCTTTCTAGAACCATCACTCCATACCCCGACTAGATCCTGCTATGTTCTCACCTCCTGAGAAGAAAAATGGAACAAAAAAGAAAAGGGTGAGCTCAACTAGCCCAGTATAGAATATTATGACTAAGATAATATACAACAAATTATCGTTAGTCTTCAATAGAGAAAAATCTGATAGAATATAATCGACAACAAGTTTTAGATTAACAACTGCAGCGGAAACAGCAAACCATTAGAAGAGTCAAGTAGAGAAAGAATTCTACTATCTTCTAAGATTTAAAAGTCCATCATCAATATTTTATCCCTGTAACATCAATTAATAATCATCTTTATCCAAATATTCATCTTTGCACTACAGGCCAAAGATATTCATTTGTATCACCTGTCAGTTATGTTCATCTCAACACCTGTTCATCTTTGCACTACAGGCCAAAGACATTCATCAAGTAATCATACATCTTTGCACTACAGGCCAAAGATATTCAGTAATATCATCATTTAGGACTGAGGATGATGAAAATTATCTTTAAAAAAATGAATCCAGAGAGACAGAAGGACAAATAGTAGGGATTCGTATAACAGTTTATCCAAGATCAATAATACTTCATAATAATCAATTGTGAAGCAGAATTAAAAAAAAAAGATCAAAATATGGATACAATCAAAGATAGTAACCATAATAGACATCTTGGACAAAAAGGGAAAATTTTATTTTTCGGTGAATAGTGCCGTATTCGTGAATAGTGTCGTATACGTGAATAGTAACGTATACGTGAATAGTAACCCCGACACAAAAAAATTTCAAATTTGATAAAAACTCATGTTGATATTTCAGTATAATGATATTGAAGAAAATAATATCATTTAAGAAGAAAATAATATCCCTTACCTCAAAATATCAGTACTTCTGGTCGGAATACCTGTATAAGGCTGAAAGAAACTTGCTCTGATGAATAGAAAGTCTCAAAGTATCTAAATACTCACAAAATACACTCAATAATCTAGAGAGAGAAAGAGAAAAAACTTGTTTCTATTGTGATTTTCAATTCTAACTTAGCCCTCTATTTATAGGAAAATGTTAGCACACCGAAACAGATTTAACCTGCAACCTGATGGCTTTACCTGTTACTATTCCCACCCACCACATTTGAATAAAAATCTCAGCACGTTTCTTCACCAACCAAGAGTGGGGCCCACCAATTCTAGAATTTTCTACCAAAATGATTAACTCCGAAAATTCAATAATTTCTGAACCAGTCATCTCGTAAAATTCATAATAAATCATACGTTCATTTTTAACGGTTCAAAATTTGTGGAGATATACTCAACTTATATATGTATAACATATCCAAAAATTACCACGATCCAACGGTCGGATTAAAAATTATAACCCCCGCAAAATATCTCAAAAACTCTGATTTTTAATACCTCCATTCCGATAAAAATACTGATAAAAACCTCAACATTAACTCCTTCATTTTTAACCACAAAAATATATCCCTCATTTATATCCACATAATATAAATATTTCCTTATCATATGAATCAATAATTAATTATTCACAAATAATATTACAGAATCACATTTATGACAATCAGGCCGTTCCCAAGAAAGATGGGGCTTTCCAATAAGGATTTCTCCTTACTGGGGCGCAATTAGATGACCAAACCTCTCCTCAGACAGAACTTTCTAGACATTGCCAATAATGTTATCTAATAATATTATTCAAATAATATGAATTATTGATCTGATAATGGAAAATACTGTGCAGCAACAATTATTGAAACAACAATAATATAAAATATCAACGCAACAATTGTTAAATCAATAAAATAAAATATTGAACAGTAACTACTGTAACAATTATTGCGTAGTGCCTTCTTACGTAAGAATCAATAATTGGTGCAATACCGTGTGCTACTGTATTTTAACCACCGGGTATTCTAACAGTATTAACGGTAACAACTACGTCGTTATTTATAAACAACTTATACTTGTCATTTTCTTCATCCAATCGCTTTCTGTTATGGGGCCCACACAAGGCTGCGCCGTCGTACGAATATTCCCCGACAGCAAGAATATTCCACGACCAAACGAATATTCCCCGATAAAATGAATATTTTATAACCACTTGCTTATTTTGTAAAATTTGCACATTTCACCCATAACCAAAATATTATATCAAATTTACCCCTTATTATTCACAATAATATTTAGAGAAAATTTGATTTTATTCATTAATAAGCTGGGGTCTTACAACACGTATTACTGTACTTTTACTACCGAGTAGTTCAACAGTATCAATGGTAAAACTTCCGCCGTTATTTTTAATAAAATATTTTTGTCGTTTTCTCAATTGGACAATAATTCTGTTGTGGGGTCCACCAATGATTGTGCCGTTGTACGAATATTTCCTGTTAAAACGAATATTCTTCGACCAATCGAATATTATATAACAACTTGCGTACTTTATAAAATTTATAAATATTATCCACAACTATAACATTATATCAAATTAACTCCATAATATTCAAAAATGATATTTATAGAAAATTCATCTTTATTTATAAAAGTTGGGATCTTACATATTCGACAAATTACTGTGCTTAAAGTATTATGTTAATTATGTTGTGTATTTAATTTATTTTTTGGAATATTTTCTTCTAACTTGTTAATCATATTTGTGATAGTTCATAATGTCAAACATTGCTAAACTCGAATTTGTGGCTATTGACATTACTGGAAAGAATTATTTATCATGGGTGTTAGATGCTGAAATTCATCTAGATGCAAAAGGTCTTGGTGATACTATCAAAGAAGGAAACAAAACATTTAGTTAAGATAAGGCCAGAGAGATGGTATTTCTTCGTCATCACCTCCATGAGGGACTTAAAATTGAATATTTGACTGTTAAAAATCCACTTATCCTTTGGAACAATCTAAAGAAAAGATACGATCACCAGAAAACTGTAATACTTCCTAAAGCTCGTTATGATTGGATGCATCTAAGATTACAAGATTTTAAATCTGTAAGTGATTATAACTCAGCTATGTTTAGAATCAGTTCTAAATTACAATTATGTGGAGAAAAGATCACTGATGCAGATATGTTAGAAAAAACATTCTCCACCTTTCACGCATCTAATATGCTCCTGCAGCAGCAATATCGTGAAAAAGGCTTTAAGAAATACTCTGAACTGATTTCATGCCTCCTTGTGGCTGAGCAAAACAATGAGTTATTGATGAAAAATCATGAGGCCCGTCCAACTGGATCTGCTCCATTCCCTGTAGTGAATGCCATAACATATAATGGAAAAAATAGAGGTCACGCCAGTAGTCGTGGACGTGGTCATGGACGCAGCCGTGGACGTGGTCGAAATAATCATCGTGGTGGTCATTTCTCAAACACATATACCCACCAGAAACGGGAATATAAGGACGGAAAACGCGAAAAAGGTGATAAAGATAAAAATACCATGGAGAATTTGTGTTATCGTTGTGGAGGTAAAGGCCATTGGTCTCGTACCTGTCGTACACCAAAACATCTTGTTGAGCTCTATCTACAATCACTAAAAGATAAAGAGAAGAAGATAGAGACAAATTTTGCTAGTGAGGATGGAAAAGATGAGACAAATCTTGATTCTGGAAATGATGATTTTAATTATGGTTGTGTTGATACCACTAATCTAGATGTTACTGATTTTTTCTCAAATCCTGAAGAAAAAATTGACTTCTTGTTTGGTGATGAGAGTGTCCAAATATAAAATTTTTAGATGATGCTTTGATGTTATTGGACTTTATTTTAAGCATTAATAAAATCTAATTATTATATTTTTATCATGTTTAACTGTTTTCTTATGATTCGTTATATATGGGATATTTTATTAATCTGATTATATATTTCTTATTTTCATTGAATAACATAGATACTTTCTTGATTCGATTTGCAATGAATGGTGGAGATATATGTCTCGCAGACAGCGCTACTACGCACACTATATTACAGAATAAGAAATATTTTTCTTCTTTCATAATGCAAAAGGCCAATGTTAGAACTATATCGGGTAGTGCAAAATTGATAGAAGGCTCCGGAAGAGCTAATATTTTCTTGCCTGGAGGAACAAAATTTGAAATTGATGAAGCATTATACTCTCCCAGGTCTCAAAGAAATTTATTGAGTTTTAAGGATATCCGCCGAAATGGGTATCATATTGAGACAACATGTGAAGGAAAGATTGAGTATCTTCACATTATGAGTATAATCTCGGGTAATAAAAGTGTATTAGAGAAATTACCAGCTTTTTCCTCTGGTTTGTACTACACGAGAATTAGAACAATTGAAACAAATGTGGTTGTTAATAAAAAGCTAACGAATCACAATAACTTTGTTGTTTGGCATGAACGGTTAGGCCATCCTGGATCGATAATGATGCGAAAAATAATTGAGAATTCATGTGGACATCCATTGGAGAACCAACAGATTCTTCAATCGAATGATTTCCCATGTGCTGCTTGTTTTCAAGGCAAGTTAATTGTTCGGCCATCACCGGCTAAGATAAGGACTGAATCCCTTACTTTTCTGGAACGAATACAAGGTGATATATGTGGACCAATTCATCCACCATGTGGACCTTTTAGATATTTTATAGTTTTAATTGATGCATCAACAAGGTGGTCACATGTATCTCTATTATCAACTCGCAACCTGGCATTTGCGAGATTACTTGCTCAATTAATTAGATTACGAGCACATTTTCCAGATTATCCCATCAAGAAAATTCGTATTGACAATGCTGGTGAATTTACTTCCCAAACTTTCAATGATTATTGTATGTCTATTAGGATAAGTGTTGAACATCCTGTAGCACATGTTCACACACAAAATGGCCTTGTAGAATCATTAATTAAGCGTCTTCAATTGATTGCAAGACCATTACTAATGAGATCAAAACTTCCAATTTCTACTTGGGGTCATGCTATTTTACATGCAGCAACACTAATTCGCATCAGACCAACAAGTTATCATAAGTACTCCCCTTTACAATTGGTTTTTGGTCAGGAACCAAATATTTCTCATCTGAGAATTTTTGGTTGTGCTGTATATGTTCCAATTCCTCCACCACAACGTACTAAGATGGGACCTCAAAGGAGGTTAGGAATATATGTTGGATATGAATCCCCATCTATAATTAAATATTTAGAACCATCAACAGGGGATTTATTTACAGCTAGATTCGCTGATTGTCATTTTGATGAATTAGTCTTCCCAACATTAGGGGGAGAAAATAGGCAGCTGGAAAAAGAAATAAGCTGGAATGAATTATCATTGTCTCATTTTGATCCTCGTACAAAACAATGTGAACTAGAAGTTCAGAAGATAATTCATTTACAAAGTTTAGCAAATCAATTGCCAGACGCATTTTCTGACCCAAAGAGTGTAACAAAGTCACACATACCAGCTGTTAATGCTCCAATTAAAATTGATGTCCCATCAGGACAACCTCTTGTTGCAAATGAATCTAAAGCACGCTTTAAGTGTGGTAGACCAGTTGGTTCCAAAGATAAGAATCCTCGTATGAGAAAAGGAACAAAGATTCAAGATGGTCACGACGAGGAAATGGTAACTCCAGAAGAGTCTACAGAAAAACCACTAGACATGACTAATATTACAGTTCCAAAAGACAATCAGGTACCTGAAATCATTGAAAATGAAGAGATCTCGATAAATTATGTCATGTCCAGAAAAATATGGAACCGAAATGAAATTGACGTCGATAATGTTTTTTCATACAATATAGCGCTAGATGTTATAAAAGATGACGAGGATCTTGAACCAAGGTCTATTGAGGAATGTATGCATAGAATTGATTGGCCAAAATGGAAAGACGCAATTGAGGCAGAATTGAAATCTCTTGAAAAGAGAAATGTTTTTGGACCAGTAGTCCATACACCTGATGGTGTAAAACCAGTTGGGTACAAATGGGTTTTTGTTCGAAAACGAAATGAAAAGGGTGAAATTGTGCGACATAAAGCACGACTAGTTGCGCAAGAATTTTCACAAAGACCCGGTATTGATTATGAAGAGACATACTCTCCTGTAATGGATGCTACTACTTTTCGATTCCTAATCAGTCTGGCAATAAAAGAAGGACTTCACTTGCGTCTAATGGATGTTGTTACAACAAATTTGTATGGCCCACTTGATAATGAAATTTATATGAAACTCCCAGAAGGATTTAAATTGCCAGAAGCATGTAAATCCGATTCTCGAGAACAGTAATCGATCAAATTAAATAGATCTCTATATGGATTAAAACAATCTGGTCGCATGTGGTATAACCATCTTAGTGAATATTTGTTAAATGAGGGATATAAGAATGATCCTGTTAGCCCATGCATTTTTATAAAGAGATCTAGATTTGAGTTTGTTATCATTGCAGTATATGTTGATGATCTAAATATCATTGGAACTCCTGAAGAGATTTTAAAGGTAGTAGAGTACTTGAAAAGAGAATTTGAAATGAAAGATCTTGGAAAAACAAAATTTTGTCTTAGGTTATATATAGAGCATTTAAAGGACGGTATTCTTGTGCATCAAACATCTTATATAGAGAAGGTGCTAAAACGATTTTATATGGACAAAGCACATCCGTTGAGCACCCCAATGGTTGTGAGGTCACTTGATGTAAATAAAGACCCTTTCCGACCTCGAGAAAATGATGAGGAGATTCTTGGTCCTGAAGTACCATACTTGAGTGCAATTGGAGCACTAATGTATCTTGCTAGTCATACACGACCTGATATATCATTTTCTGTCAACTTATTAGCAAGATATAGCTCTTGTCCAACCCGAAGGCATTGGAATGGGGTTAAACATATACTTCGTTACCTACAAGGTACAAAGGATATGGGCTTATTTTTCCCTAACCAACCCAAAATAGATTTGACTGGTTTTGCAGATGCAGGGTACCTATCCGATCCTCATAATGCTAGATCACAAACTGGATATGTATTCACTTGTGGTGGAACTGCCATATCTTGGCGTTCGATGAAGCAAACTATAGTTGCTACATCTTCTAACCATGCTGAAATTTTGGCAATACATGAGGCTAGTCGCGAATGTGTATTGTGACGCCCCCAAAATTAGATATACATCACCCATCTTGGGTCGTCAGATACATAGTACAGAATACAAATACAACTTACTAATACAACTGTCGTGTACAATACGACAAAACATAAACTGTTAGTTTGAATACAAATATTATCTTCTAGAGAGTATTCATACTCAAAAGGAGTCCTCATTACATTTATTAACACACTATTACATAGAATAGTGAGGACTACTAACTAATACTATCATTCGAACCATCACTCCGTTTCCCGACTTGCTCCAGCTACGTTCTCATTTCCTGAAGAGAACAGTGAAAGAAAGGGTGAGCTCAACTAGCCCAGTAAGAAATATTATGACTAAGATAATGCAGAATAAATTATCATTAGCCTTCAACAATGTTAAACTGATAAAATATAATAGACATCAAGTTTAACTGCAGTGGAACAAGCAATCCATTAAAAGAGTCAAGTAGAAAATAAACTCTACTATCTTTTATGATTTAAAAGGTTTTTCAACACTGTTATCGCTGTGACTCAGCTTAATAAAATAATCCACATCATCGAATCACCCCTGCACTACGGCCAAGGATATTCGTGTATTCATTAATGGTCATGATCATGCCAACAACTGTCCATCAATGCACTACGGCCAATGAGGACTTTTACCACATCATTCGTAACATTACGGTCATGATTATACCGAATAATCCCTGGTCATAATCATACCAAGTCCATCTATGCACTACATGCCACAGATGACTTTCAACATTTTATAAACATGAGGATGATGACAATGATATAAGAATTCAATAAAACAAGTTCAAGAATTAATTTATCCAAGAATTAATAACGTCCAAATTGTCAACATGATACTGCTTTGTGGAGTAAAATTCAAGAATGCTTAGAAGAATATTTTCATGAAAAGATACTGGATGAAACGCAATTATCAAGGATATTCCACAAATTTATGGAGTATAGAAGTCAAAACTTAACCAACTGAGTACAATAAAGAATGGAATAACAAAAGAAATCACCATGCATGTGATAGACCGCACAAACAGGTTATTCCAACAGAATAATAAATAATGGAACCAGGTCCGGCGTAAACGCACAGACAGGATATTCCGACAGAATAATAAATAATAGAACCAGGTCCGGCGTAAACACACAGACAGGATATTCCGACAGAATAATAAATAATAGAACCAGGTCCGGCGTAAACGCACAGACAGGATATTCCGACAGAATAATAAATAATGGAACCAGGTCCGGTGTAAAATACACAGACAGGATGTTCCAACAGAATAATAACAAGACGGAACCAGGTCCGGTGTAAAACACACAGACAGGATGTTCCAACAGAATAATAACAAAAACGGAACCAGGTCCGGTGTAAAACACACAGACAGGATGTTCCAACAGAATAGTAGAAGAATGTCACCAAGTATAGGGTAGACCACGTATACAGGTTATTCCAACAGAATAATAAGAAATGGAATAACAACAGTTCTCTTCATGAATACGAAAGAATAACACCCCTTACCGTTTTAAAGAAGAGCTGAAGTAAGGAAGTAGTTAAGTAGCAGAATACTCTTCTTCTCTCTCTCTCTATAGTTTCTCTCTATAGCTTCTCTCTCTAGAGTTCAGTGAATTCGTAAGAAATAATGAAGGAATGAGCTGCTATTTATAGAAAAATAGAATGCATAGTAACTAATCCATGAACGGTCCAGATTGATTACTTTAATCTGACGGTCCATATTTAAAGAAAAATCTTTTAAATAAAATATAATATATTCTATTTATAGAATAACTTTAATAAAGTATTCTGTTTTATATAAAAAGATGTTTCTGTTTTATTACGTTAATAATACGAATAAAACAAAACGTCATTATCGCTAAATAATTCATATTATTAACTGACAATAATTGAATCAAACTGAGTGACTTCTCACATAAGCATTAATAATCAATACCGTGTGCTACTATGCAACCACACGTATTACTGTACTTTTACTACCGAGTAGTTCAACAATAACAATGGTAAAATTTTCGCCATTATTTTTAAAATATTTTTGTCGTTTTCTCAATCCGACAATAATTCCGTTGTGGGGTCCACTAATGATTGTGTCGTTGTACGAATATTCCCTGTTAAAACGAATATTTCCCGACCAATCGAATATTATATAACAACTTGCGTACTTTGTAAAATTTATAAATATTACCCACAACTATAACATTATATCAAATTAACTCCATAATATTCAAAAATGATATTTATAGAAAATTCATCTTTATTTATAAAAGTTGGGGTCTTACAACCTCCCCTTCTTATAAAATTTCGCCCTCGAAATTAGGGTACGTACCTGGTATGTTGAAGAGGTAAGGATACCTTGATTTCATTTCAGATTCTAACTCCCAAGTCATTTCCTCAACATCGTGGTTTCTCCACAAAACTTTGACTTGAGGTATAACCTTGGAGCGTAGAATATGTTCCTTCTTATCCAAGATTTGAACAGGAACTTCTTCATACGTCAAATCCTCCGCTATTTCGTCCGGTTCTAACTCAATAATGTGGTTCGGGTCTTCCACATATTTGCGTAACATGGATATGTGAAAAACGTTATGAACACGAGACATACTTGGCGGTAAAGCGAGTCTATAAGCCACAGTTCCTACTCGATCGAGGATTAAAAATGGACCGATGAATCGAGGATTGAGCTTTCCTCTCTTTCCAAATCTCGTAACTCCTTTCCATGGAGCAACACGTAAGAACACATGATCTCCTACATCAAATTCCACGTCCTTTCGATGAAGATCAGCATAACTCTTTTGTCGATCTTGTGAGGTTTTTATACGTTGTCGGATCGTTTGAATCTTTTCTGTAGTCATACGTACCAACTCTGGTCCCAACAACGTTGCTTCACCCACCTCATCCCAGCATACTGGAGAACGACATTTTCTTCCATACAATGCTTCGAATGGAGCCATGCCAATACTTGCTTGATAACTGTTGTTGTAGGAAAACTCCACCAATGGTAAGAACTTGTCCCAACTTCCCTTGAAGTCAAAGACACAGAGTCTTAATAGATCTTCAAGAGTTTGAATAGTCCTCTCTGATTGTCCGTCCGTCTGAGGATGATATGCTGAACTAAATCGTAACTCCGTGCCCATAGCTTTTTGTAAACTAACCCAAAATCGTGAAGTGAATCTTGGGTCTCGGTCAGAAACTATGGATACTGGCATACCATGCAGTCTTACAATCTCGTTTATGTACATACGAGCAAGACGTTCAAGTGTATAAGTTTCTCGTATCGGTAAGAAATGAGCAGACTTGGTCAATCTATCAACAATGACCCAAATCGCATCAATACCTTGAGAAACCCTAGGAAGACCGGTAACGAAATCCATGGTAATGTGCTCCCACTTCCATTCTGGAATTTCAAGTGGTTGCAATGGACCTTTTGGTACTTGATGCTCCGCTTTGACTCGTTGACAAGTTAGACACCTTGAGATAAACAACGCTATCTCTCTCTTCATATTGCTCCACCAAAATGTATGACGAAGATCATGATACATTTTGGTACTTCCAGGATGGATTGCAAACGGTGTGTTGTGCGCCTCCATCATGATTTCATACTTTAAATCAGGGTTGTTAGGAACACAAAGTCTGGAGTTGACTCGAAGTATTCCTTCTTCATCGATTCTTGCTTCCGGCATAGCACCTTCTTGCACTTTCTTCCTCATACGCATCAGCTCCAGGTCTGTAGCTTGAGCAGCTTTAACTTTATCGATTAAAGTCGGTTCTACTCGTATATTCGCCATCATCACATGGGTCCCTGGAGTCTTTAACTCTATCTCCATCCTTTGCAAATCACACAAAATGGGCCTTTGTGTTGACAATATCGCACTCGTACTTGCATATGATCTTCTACTCAATGCGTCAGCTACCACGTTCGTTTTTCCAGGATGATATTGAATGGTATGATCATAATCTTTCAACAGTTCAAGCCAACGTCGTTGTCGCATGTTGAGTTCCTTTTGAGTGAAGAAATATTTGAGGCTTTTATGATCCGTAAAGATCTCCACCTTCTCCCCATACAAGTAATGCCTCCAAATTTTAAGTGCAAAGACAACAGCTGCCAACTCTAGATCATGAGTAGGATAATTCCTCTCATATTCCTTGAGTTGTCTTGATGCATAGGCTATGACTTTTCCATGTTGCATGAGAACGCATCCCAACCCTTTGCTCGAAGCATCACTGTAGATGACAAATCCCTCCGAGCCAGATGGTATTGTTAGAACAGGTGCTGAAATGAGTCTCCTCTTGAGTTCTTGAAAACTCTTCTCACATTCTTCGCTCCAACCGAACTTTGTATCTTTCCGAGTCAGCTGAGTTAATGGAGTAGCGATTCGAGAAAATCCTTCCACGAATCTCCGATAATAACCAGCTAAACCAAGAAAGCTACGTACTTCGGTCACTGATTTAGGTTGCTCCCAGCTTTGAATAGCTTCAATCTTTGCCGGGTCAACCGATATTCCACGACTTGATACTACGTGCCCAAGGAATGCTACCTCTTCCAGCCAGAACTCGCATTTCTTCAACTTGGCATAAAGTTTGTATTCACGAAGCTTTTGGAGTACCAACCTCAAGTGTTGCTCATGATCTTCACGGCTTTTGGAATAAACAAGGATGTCATCGATAAAGACGACCACAAAGTGATCTAAATATTCCTTGAATACCCTGTTCATCATATCCATGAAGGCAGCAGGAGCATTAGTCAATCCAAAAGACATAACTAAGAATTCATAATGCCCATACCGAGTTCTGAAGGCAGTCTTTGGAATATCCTCAGTTCTAACCTTCA
This sequence comes from Panax notoginseng, assembly GCA_016801055.1. Classification (NCBI taxonomy): domain Eukaryota; kingdom Viridiplantae; phylum Streptophyta; class Magnoliopsida; order Apiales; family Araliaceae; genus Panax; species Panax notoginseng. The sequence continues at coordinate 271,233,712 of CM029012.1, forward strand.
GCTGATGATATCCAGAACGAAGATCGATCTTTGAAAAGAATTGTGCTCCTTGCAACTGGTCAAACAGGTCATCAATACGTGGCAATGGGTACCTATTTTTGATGGTGACATGATTCAACTCCCGATAATCAATACAAAGTCGCATACTCCCATCTTTCTTCTTCACGAACAGAACAGGAGCACCCCAAAGAGAAGTACTAGGACGAATAAAACTAATGTCTAACAATTCCTGCAGTTGGGTCTTTAACTCCTGAAGTTCAATAGGAGCCATTCGATATAGGGCTTTGAAAATGGGTTTTGTACCGGGTTCAAGGTCAATACAAAATTCAATTTCACGCTCTGGGGGTAGGCCAGGAAGTTCTTCGGGAAATACGTCAGGAAATTTATTAACAACAGAAATATCATTCAAAGCTGACGTATTTTTGTTTAGATCTGTGACATGAGCTAAGAAAGCTTGACATCCGTTTTTCAATAAACGAATAGCTTTATGGCTTGAGATGACAGCGATTGATTTTAATGGTTTGGTTGCTTGAATTCGCATAATAGGTCGATTAGGAATATGAAAGCTAACAACCTTACGAAAATAATCAATTTTTGCATGATGAGTATTTAACCAATCAATCCCTAGAATCACGTCAAATGCAAGTATTTTTAATGAAATAAGATCGACAGGTAATGTGTGGGTACCAACTTGAACCAAACAAGACTTATAAACCATGGATGTAATGAAGGTTTCTCCCAATGGAGTTTCAACAGCTAAGTCAAAGTCTAATTTCTCCGGAATCAAATTTAATCGATGAGCGCAAGTAGGAGAAATAAAAGAATGGGTAGAACCGGTATCAAATAAAGTATAGACTTCGTTAGAGTTTATGATAAGCTTACCCGTGATGACCTCATTCGGGTTCCTTGCTTTGTGGGAGTTCACAACAAACGCTCTCCCTTGCACAACCGGTTTTGACTTTTCTGGGACGGCCTTTGGTGCCTCCATCCTAGCTGAATTTATCTTCGGTAAACGACAAAATCGGGCTAAATGGCCTTCTCTTCCACAATTATAACATGCTTTGGACGGCATTGCGCAGTTTGGACTGATGTGCCCCTCCCCTCCGCATTTGAAACATATGATAGGTGGTCGTTCTCCTTCCTCAACGACAGGTGCTGGTGCTGACGTCTTTCCATCATTGTTGAATCTCCTCTTCTTGAAATGCCCATTCTTATTGTTTTGGCCCTGATTACCACCGAAGTGGTTACCATTTCTGGCCTGTTGATTCCCTCCACACTTGTTGTCACCGCTTCGATGACTGCTCTCATTGGTATTATCATTTTGCCGGCTGCTCTCTTTTGGTTGCGTTGTCTCGTTATCGCGCTCCACCAACTGAGCCCTATTTACAACATCTGAATACAAACATAGTTTACGAGAAATAAGATGTTGACGTATCTCCGGCTTCAAACCTCTTAAAAATATCCGCGTCATTCTTTCTTCATTATCCACCAGGTGGGACGTAAACCGGGATAACTCCACAAATTTTGCCTCGTACTGCGACACGGTCATGTTATTTTGCTCCAACTTGATAAATTCCACCTCCTTCATGTGACGAATACTTTCAGGAAAGTATTTGTCGTTGAACAGCTCTTGGAACTTCTCCCAAGACATCTTCAGTGCGGCAGGTTGAGTACGTTTTATCGATTCCCACCAGTAATCTGCCTCTCCTCGCAACATAAAGGCGGCAAAGGGAACCTTTTGCTCCTCGGAGCAACCCAAGACATTTGGTGATCTGCTTTATCCATATTTCAGCTACAAGTGGTTTGGGCTCTCCCTTAAACTCCGGTGGTCCCAGCTCCTTAAACTGTTTAGCGGTGACCGCCTGAGAGTTTCCAATATTTCCACCTACGTTGTGGACAGGAGCCGCTTTCACCTGTTGTTGCATGAATTGCATAAAGCCTCTGAACATTTTATCATTCATCATTTGGTCAGTGTTGTTGTTTGCATGAGGATTGTCACCTTCCTGATGCACATTATCCTGATTATTGATATGTGGTGAATCAACAGTCGCCTGTGTTCCATTGCTATTCTCAACATTCTCAGATGCCATTTTCAGATACTGCCACAAAATAAAAGTTAATTGATATGTCATATAGTATCCTTATATTATGACCGACCAATTAAATACCATGCAAATAAACTTAGGTATGTCATACTAGCGAAGAAATTTCCCGTCTCTCCCCTCCTAGTTCTATTCTCACATCTTAGCCAGGGATCATATCCCTAAGCTTTGATACCAACTGTGACGCCCCCAAAATTAGGTATACATCACCCATCTTGGGTCGTCAGATACATAGTACAGAATATAAATACAACTTACTAATACAACTGTCGTGTACAATACGACAAAACATAAACTGTGAGTTTGAATACAAATATTATCTTCTAGAGAGTATTCATACTCAAAAGGAGTCCTCATTATATTTATTAACACACTATTATATAGAATAGTGATGACTACTAACTAATACTATCATTCGAACCATCACTCCGTTCCCCGACTTGCCCCAGCTACGTTCTCATTTCCTGAAGAGAACAGTGAAAAAAAGGGTGAGCTCAACTAGCCCAGTAAGAAATATTATGACTAAGATAATGCAGAATAAATTATCATTAGCCTTCAACAATGTTAAACTGATAAAATATAATAGACATCAAGTTTAACTGCAGTGGAACAAGCAATCCATTAAAAGAGTCAAGTAGAAAATAAACTCTACTATCTTTTATGATTTAAAAGGTTTTTCAACACTGTTATCGCTGTGACTCAGCTTAATAAAATAATCCACATAATCGAATCACCCCTGCACTACGGCCAAGGATATTCGTGTATTTATTAATGGTCATGATCATGCCAACAACTGTCCATCAATGCACTACGGCCAATGATGACTTTTACCACATCATTTGTAACATTACGGTCATGATTATACCGAATAATTCCTGGTCATAATCATACCAAGTCCATCTATGCACTACATGCCACAGATGACTTTCAACATTTTATAAACATGAGGATGATGACAATGATATAAGAATTCAATAAAACAAGTTCAAGAATTAATTTATCCAAGAATTAATAACGTCCAAATTGTCAACATGATACTGCTTTGTGGAGTAAAATTCAAGAATGCTTAGAAGAATATTTTCATGAAAAGATACTGGATGAAACGCAATTATCAAGGATATTCCACAAATTTCATGGAGTATAGAAGTCAAAACTTAACCAACTGAGTACAATAAAGAATGGAATAACAAAAGAAATCACCATGCATGCGATAGACCGCACAAACAGGTTATTCCAACAGAATAATAAATAATGGAACCAGGTCTGGCGTAAACGCACAGACAGGATATTCCGTCAGAATAATAAATAATAGAACCAGGTCCGGCGTAAACGCACAGACAGGATATTCCGACAGAATAATAAATAATGGAACCAGGTCCGGTGTAAAACACACAGACAGGATGTTCCAACAGAATAATAACAAGACGGAACCAGGTCCGGTGTAAAACACACAGACATGATGTTCCAACAGAATAATAACAAAAACGGAACCAGGTCTGGTGTAAAACACACAGACATGATGTTCCAACAGAATAATAGAAGAATGTCACCAAGTATAGGGTAGACCGCGTATACAGGTTATTCTAACAGAATAATAAGAAATAGAATAACAACAGTTCTCTTCATGAATAAGAAAGAATAACACCCCTTACCGTTTTAAAGAAGAGCTGAAGTAAGGAAGTAGTTAAGTAGCAGAATACTCTTCTTCTCTCTCTCTCTATAGTTTCTCTCTATAGTTTCTCTCTCTAGAGTTCAGTAAATTCATAAGAAATAATGAAGGAATGAGCTGCTATTTATAGAAAAATAGAATGCATAGTAACTAATCCATGAACGGTCCAGATTGATTACTTTAATCTGACGGTCCATATTTAAAGAAAAATCTTTTAAATAAAATATAATATATTCTATTTATAGAATAACTTTAATAAAGTATTCTGTTTTATATAAAAAGATGTTTCTGTTTTATTACGTTAATAATACGAATAAAACAAAACGTCATTATCGCTAAATAATTCATATTATTAACTGATAATAATTGAATCAAACTGAGTGACTTCTCACATAAGCATTAATAATCAATACCGTGTGCTACTATGCAACCACACGTATTACTGTACTTTTACTACCGAGTAGTTCAACAGTAACAATGGTAAAATTTCCGCCGTTATTTTTAAAATATTTTTGTCGTTTTCTCAATCCGATAATAATTCCGTTGTGGGGTCCACCAATGATTGTGTCGTTGTACGAATATTCCCTTTTAAAACGAATATTCCCCGACCAATCGAATATTATGTAACAACTTGCGTACTTTGTAAAATTTATAAATATTACCCACAACTATAACATTATATCAAATTAACTCCATAATATTCAAAAATGATATTTATAGAAAATTCATCTTTATTTATAAAAGTTGGGGTCTTATGTAACGACCCCAAAATAGGTCCATTCTATCCAACCCATTCTGAGTCGCCAAATACATGGTACAGAAATAACTACAATTTTATTACCACAATTGTCGTGCAAAATACAACAACAGATATGCCGTGAGTTTGGATACAAATATATACCAAATGTGACATTGGACACCATCATGTGTCAGCACCTCACAAAGGTACCTTACATAAAGGTACAGTCAAAAACTGTTTTAGAAATTAGAATCTTTGGGAAGTACTCAAGAAAACCTTCGTACATGGGAGGCCACACATCTAGATTATGATAGATATCATATGGCCACAGAATTATCCTTGGTTGACCCAATAGACCCCAAAGAAAAACGAGAAGATTACTATCATATTCTTCCCAATGGTGAGTCTTCTCTTGACTTATCATTATCTCCACTGTCTCTAATTGAGAATTATACTTCAAACAAACACCAAGACTATATAGGTAGTGCCCATAGATATACTCAGTAAGTAGATGAGCACAACCCTGTCTTATGATGACACGAGGTTGTATGTCATTAGACATCTTGTATGATAGTGGCAAAACATCCTTCCAACGTTGGGTTCGTCTCACCCTATTTGATTCACCAAATATAACTACTAAATGATGACCACCGTTCTATTCCCCTGTTACCCCCGCTCGACCCAGCTACACTCTTATTACCTGAAAAGAATTGTGAAAGAAATGGTGAGCACAACTAGCTCAGTAAAGAATGTCATGACTAAAGATAATTCAATTATCAATAGCCTTCATCAATAATAAATCAGAGATTTAGAACATATGGTAAATGATAAAAATTTCAACCATAGTTGCAGCGGAACGAGCAATCCATTAGAAGAGTCAAATAGACTATAAAGTCTATTATCTTCTCCATGTTAAAAATCCACCAACAATGTTTTATCCATGTAACATCACTCAACAGTTCCTTTCCACAATCATATGAATAACTCATAATCATAATTGTGACTATAAATTTTTCTTCGCACCCAGGACGAAGAATATTTTCATCACCTGTCTTTACCTGAAACATCAAAGATCATGGTTATACCAAATCACAATTCCTGTTTATAATCATACTAACAAATCCATCTTTGCACTACGGGCCAAAGATATTCATCAACAAACCATCTTTGCACTACGGGCCAAAGATATTCAACAACAGTTCATCTTTGCACTACAGGCCAAAGATATTCAACAACAGTTCATCTTTGCACTACAGGCCAAAGATATTCATCAACAATTCATATTTGCACTACAGGCCAAATATATTCATATCTCAAAGAAATATATAATCATTTCAGAATTTATATAAACAATAATTATAACCATGTTGATCAATTCACCTTTGCACTTAAGCTTAAGATATTCAATTATAAATTCAATGGTCATGATCATACCAGTCACAATTCAACTTTGCACTACAGGCCAAAGAGAACCCTAGTCATGATCATACCAATAATCTACCCATCTTTACACTCCAGTGAAAGAGAATTTCAACATCAGGGTTATAAAAATGTTATATATGATGATAAAAATAATATGATCAACATATAGTTTTAATCTCAAGAGTAATATTCGTAACTCATGAATAGTAACTCCGACACAAAAGATAGAAATTCTACAATAAAATTCATACCAATATTTCGGTATAATGATATTGAAAGAATAACATTACTTCAATTTATAAACAATTTATTTTAATTGTTTACACTTTACTAATTAATGCATTTAATCATCATAAAATGTCAGTTTATATTAATTGCCAGTTTTACACTTTATATTAATTGCCAGTTTTACAATAATCTTGCAGACATATGCTTCTCTCTCTCTCTCTCTGGTACAAAATAAAATGTCATTATAATTATTTGTATTTTCATTTTTGATACTTAATTGCCAACTCAAGGTTTACGGAAAAAAATTTACTTATGATATGTTGGGAAAAAAGAATAACATTTTCATTTTCATTACAATTTACTTATGATAAATTAAATTCTCAATTTATAAATCCAAAAATCACTATTTTTGGATACAATCAAGAAAACTCATCAAAATATCATTTTAAATTTTTCCAGAATTTTTGAAGATCAGAAAAATTACGAAACTGAAAATCATAACAACCCTTAAAATCCCTTAATATCCCTTACTATCCCTTACCTCAAAAGAGCAGTACTTCTGATCGGTATGCAAAGCCGAAGGAAACTTGCACTGAATAGCAACTCTCAAAGTATCTAAATACTCACAAAATATGCTTCATAATATAGAGAGAGAAAGAGAGAAAGCTTATGTTTTTGGTGTGATTTTCAATTCTAACTTAGCCCTCTATTTATAGGAAAATTTTGGTAGGTTTGACCTGCAACCTGATGGCTTTACCTGCTACTATTCCCACCCACCACATTTGAAATATAATTCAGCACATTTCTTCACCAACCACAAGTGGGGCCCACCAATTCTAGAATTTTCCACCAAAATGATAAACTCCGAAAATTCAACAATTTCTGAACCAGTCATCTTGTAAAATTCATAATAAATCATACGTTCATTTTTAACGGTTCAAAATTTGTGAACATATACTCAACTTATATATGTATAACATATCCAAAAATTACCACGATCCAACGGTCGGATTACAAATTATAACCCCCGCAAAATATCTCAAAAACCCTGATTTTTAATACCTCCATTCCGACAAAAATACTGATAAAAACCTTAACATTAACTCCTTCATTTTTAACCACAAAAATATATCCCTCATTTATATCCACATAAAATAAATATTTCCTTATCATATGAATCAATAATTAATTATTCACAAATAATATTACAGAATCACATTTATGACAACAAGGCCGTTCCCAGGAAAGAGGGGGCTTTCCAATAAGGATTTCTCCTTACTAGCGCGCAATTAGATGACCAAACCTCTCCTTAGACAGAACTTTCTAGACATTGCCAATAATGCTATCTAATAATACTATTCAAATAATATGAATTATTGATCTGATAATGGAAAATACTGTGCAGCAACAATTATTGAACAACAATAATATAAAATTTCAACGTAGCAATTATTGAATCAATAAAATAAAATATTGAACAGTAATTACTGTAACAATTATTGAGTAGTGCCTTCTTACGTAAGAATCAATAATTTCAAAAATACTATGCAATACCGTGTGCTACTGTGCAATAACGCGTATTACTGTATTTTAACCATCGGGTATTCCAACAGTGTTAACAGTAACAACTACGTCGTTATTTGTAAAAACTCAAATTTGTCGTTTTCTTCACCCGACAGTTATTCGTTATGGGGCCCACAAATAGCTGCGCCGTCGTACGAATATTCTCCGACAGAAAGAATATTCCATGACCAAACGAATATTCTCCGACAACAATGATTATTTTATAACTACTTGTGTATTTTGAAAAAAAAAATCATATTTCACCCATAACTTTAAACTTTTATCAATTTAACCATTTACTGAATAGTAATTATAAGAAAAATTGAATACTTTTATTTCATAAAATTCGGGGTCTTACATCTTACATGTATGGTTAAGGTCTGTAATTCAACACATACGAGGAGCTTGCGGTTTATCTTCAGGAGAAGAAACACCGACGGTCCTATATGAGGATAATACAGCATGTATTGTCCAACTCAAGGAAGGATATATCAAAGGTGATAGAACAAAACATATTTCACCAAAGTTCTTTTTCACTCATGACCTTCAGAAGAATGGTGATATAAATGTTCAGCAAATCCGTTCAAGTGAAAATTTGGCAGATTTATTAACAAAGGCGCTTCCTACTTCTACATTTGAGAAGCTAGTCCACAACGTTGGATTGCGTCGACTCAGAGATCTCAAGTGATATAATCATGAGGGGGAATAATTAAAGTTTTTCATAAAGCAATATCTCATAAGTTTTTGAAGAATTATGTACTTTTTTTCCTTCACTAGTTTTTTTTCCCCCACAGGGTTTTTCCTAGTAAGGTTTTAACGAGGCATATTCTTCAGTAATGGACATCCAAGGGGGAGTATTATGAATAGTTTTAATATGGATGTCAATTCATTTTCTATAACCTACATATTAGTACATTGATGAGCTATTCATTCTCCTTATTTAAGTTTATATTTATTTCATCTTTGTTCATGTATTTATATAGCCTATAAATAGAGGCTCACTATTCATGTATTGGAGTAATTAAAGAATAATAAAAAATCTCACTTCTTATATATAATCTTGTTATGCTTTCTCTAAAATTACAATAGGGTTATACTACTATAAGCTTTCTTATTGTTGTTATGGCTCTTTAGATAACCGTTAAGACAGACAGACAGACCAGCTAGCTTGATGTATTCGAGGAGCTTAGTTCGTTCTACAAACACTCTCTCACATGCAATTCTTCATCTTTATAGACTACTCCATTTATTAGTCACACATTAATCATAGTTATGCGATGCGGTGGTCATGAGTTTTGCTATGTATATATATATATATTGTGAGATTACTATAATTTTTTTTTGTTAAATTATAATTGCGACTCATATTAATATACTACATGAAATTTAATAGAAATATAAATTTAATTTATCATATTAAATACGTGGTTAAAATAAAAATATGGTACTACACAATTTTAAATTAAATAAAATGTATAGAATTTCAAGTAGTTTTTTTATATATCTTATTTTTCTGTTTCCTGCATCACATCATGATATGAGCATGCCAAATGACAGCTCTCCGTACATTTTACACCTAATAATAAATACAAAATGGAATCTAATCAGGTAGCATTTGAGGCCTTTGTTTGTCGGTCCTAGTAATATACTCACTCTTCCGTTTTTTAATATAGATCGTTTTAAAATTGTGCATAAATATTAAAAAAATTATTATAAAATATTAAATATACTATCAATTATCTATATTGTTAAAAAAAAAGATTGTTATTTATTAGGTAAAAAATAATAAGAGAACCAAAGTTATTTTTATGACTTGGGATAATATTGAAAAATAAGCAATTAATACTTACTTACAATTCTCCAACGACTTATATTTATAAACAAAAATATTTTTTTAAAACGACCTATATTAAGGAACGGAGGGAGTACTATATATATATATATATATATATATATATATATATATATATATATATATATATATATATATATATATATATACAGAAATGATCAAGTAAGGGATCCCTTATTTTATTAAAATGAGAAATTTTTTTATTTTATTTTTTTTTGCTTTTTTTTTTAAAAAAATAACTAAAAAAAAGTTTAATATTATTTATTATTCTGTCGGAATATCCTGTCTGTGCGTTTATGCCGGACCTGGTTCCATTATTTATTATTCTGTTGGAATAACCTGTCTGTGCGGTCTATCGCATGTCGGGTGATTTCTTTTGTTATTCTATTATTTATTATACTCAGTTGGTTAAGTTTTAACTTCTATACTCCATGAAATTAGTGGAATATCCTTGATAATTACGGTTCATCATGTATCTTTTCATGAAAATATTCTTTTAAGCATTCTTGAATTTTACTCCACAAAGCAGTATCATGTTGACAATTTGGATGTTGTTATTTATTGGATAAATTAATTCTTGAACTTGTTTTATTGAATTCTTATATCATTGTCATCATCCTCATGTTTATAAAATGTTAAAAGTCATCTATGGCATGTAATGCATAGATGAACTTGGTATGATTATAACAAGGGATTATTCGGTGTAATCATGACCGTAATGTTACAAATGATGTGGTAAAAGTCCTCATTAGCCCGTAGTGCATTGATGGACAGTTGTTGGCATGATCATGACCATTAATGAATATACGAATATCCTTGGCCGTAGTGCAGGGGTGATTCGATGATGTGAATTATTTTATTAAGCTGAGTCCCAGCGATAACATTGTTAAAAAACTTTTTAAATCATAGAAGATAGTAGATTTTATTCTTTACTTGACTCTTTTAATGGATTGCTTGTTCCGCTGCAGTTAAACTTGATGTTCGTTATATTTTATCAGTTTAACACTGTTGAAGGCTAATGATAATTTATTCTACATTATCTTAGTCATAATATTTCTTACTGGGCTAGTTGAGCTCACCCTTTCTTTCACTGTTCTCTTCAGGAAATGAGAATATAGCTGGGACGAGTCGAGAAACGGAGTGATGGACCAGATGATAGTATTAGTAGTCCTCACTATTCTATTAAATAGTGTGACAATAATTGTAATGAGGACTCCTTTTGAGTTTATATAGTCTCTAGTAGACAATAATTGTATTCAAACTCACAGTTATGTTTTGTCGTATTGTACCCGACAGTTTTATTAGTAAGTTGTATTTGTATTCTGTACCATGTATCTGACGACCTAAGATGGGTGATATATACATAATTTTGGGGGCGTCACCCCACCCCACCAAACCCACCCACCCACCCACCCACCCACATCCATCCACCTTCCTACGCACCCCACCCCACCTACCCACCCACCCACCCACCTAAAAAAAAATAATATTAAGCGATTATGTATACACCACTCACCCACCCACCCCCACACCCTACCCCCTCACCTCACCCCTACCCCCACCCCCACCCCCACCCACGTCACCTCTACCCCAACCCTCCACAAAAATAATATTATGTGATGACGTATACATTCCTTACCTTCCATCCAAAAAAATAATATTATGTGATTATATATACACTTTTACCCTCATTCCACACCCACACTCACACCCACACCCAAACCCAAAAAATATAATATGTATACACCATCCATCCCACCACACTTAAAATTTCATTTAAAAGTTCTATTTAAAAGTCAAAATATTTTAAAAATGGTTAATATAGTTAATATGATTTTGAACCATAACCATATGGTTCCAACCCATATTAAAAATTATTAATGTGATTTTAATAACCATAATCATATTTTAAAAACTAAAATCAACCCATAACCATATTTTATCAGGCCTAGTATTCAGCTGCAGATGTTGCACAACCCGCTCAAAAATCTTCAAAATGAATGTTCGATCCCTCCCTAGTCCCAGCTAGCCAGCTCCAGTGCTCAAATTAATCCCTTGCAGAAAATCTTCAGGATTAGATTAGATTAGATTGTCCATATATTTATTTACCCCACTGTAAATACTTACAACATAACCTTCCATAATATATACTCCACATTCATACAACAAAATTAATTTAAGTCAACAGTGTACGTACGTTATGCCCATTTTCTTAGTGTTAAAGCTACATTCCTTTTATTATTAGTAACATTATTGTCTAATAATTACTACATGTTCATCATATACTAGTAATATAAATATTAATAAAAAAGACGTTACAATTCATGAAAATACTAGTATTTGTTTGTGTGCAAGTCCTCTCCCTCTCTCTCTCACTACTATCTAAGAAATTCCCGTCAACTTTTTTCGATCTGTTGGTGATTAGTAAAAGTTATCGTTTGTTGGCAAAAAGTATTTCTTAAAGTTTCAATGGACGTAATCATTAAAAACTATAATTATTAATTATGTGTTACTACTATATGATTGCAATTTTCAGAAAATGTTCCTTCAATATTCAATTAACCCTAACCTAACCTAACCCAACCCAACCCAACCCTGCCAATAATGATGGACTAAAATATAATAGTATATCTTATTGCCAACCTTGACCTTGATTAAACGATACTAGTTTCACATTATTAATAATTTTTGAAAAACTGTTTTACTTTATATTTTTATTTTTTCTCTTTCTTTAGATTTATAGTGAATGTTATTATAAGCCATGGAAATAAAATAGGTTAAGGTAGCAGCAAACGTACAAACACAGGTTTGGGCAGAGATTCCACTACGTACAGTACAGAGAGCCAGCATTAAGTTAAGACACTCTATTCTTGCTTTTATATATGCTCTGCTCTGCTCTGCTCTGCTCTGTTCTGTTCATCATCATTAGTTAAAAGTAGAAAAGAAAAGTTTATCCCAACTCTCAACTCTTTAATTTGAATGATGCTCCTCACCTTTGGAGAAAGCTTATTCTATAAGGAAGAAATTTGGTAATATACATATAAATAAATTCACTCTTAAACTTATTTCACACACACTTTAATTTATGTTTCAAAATCAACCGCACTAGGTTTTTGTTTTAATGTCTAATAAAAGATCCCACTTAAATAGTGAGACCGTAAATTGGGTATAGTCAAAAGCTACCAGTGGAGACCATCTTTACATTATTGGTAAACACCGAGGTGGTCTGTACTTAATAGGACAAGTAAAAGCAAAACCCAATTTTAAACAGGCTAGTGAACTAGCGATTAAAAGGGAAAAACTTCAAACATGGTCATCATATTCAAAAAATTGAACTCCAGTCATCATTTACTTTCTACCTTCCCTCCACCAATTCTTTCAAGATCTTCATATAATAATACATGAAAGAGGTGGTGAGTTTGAAAATTTGAAAATCTTGTTGACATGCAGTTTTAAGGCCCCACCAACCCCAGAATTCATAGTTAAACCACCTAATTTAAGTCACCAATTCAGAAAAGCCCAATTTAATTCCCCCCCCCCCAACCCAACCCAACCCAACCCAACCCAACCCAATTAACTACATTTCCTTGGAACATATATCAAGCATCTCTCCATGCAGCAAAAACAGGCACATTAGGCCCCAGTTGGGCTGTTGAGATCCAAGAAGTGGTAGTATTTGTGGAACTACTGAGAAACTTGGCTGCCGATGGAGGCATTCGGAAAAGCACTGGAAGGGTATTGTTTTTATCAGGGCTGCCTTCTCTTGAGCTGCTCAAGTTAGTCACCAATGAAGAAGCATTCGACAAGTGGGGGGTACCCATTTTTGAGGATTCATCGGCCTCATGACGAACTGAGCTCATTGAATCGATTCCAATTCCAATTCCAATTCTAAGCAAATCATGTCTGGCCACTGAAAAAGATGGGGTTATGAAATCTTCAGCACCAGCTTGTCTGTTATCAGGCTGAGAGGACTGATTTAGTGACATTTTCCAGTCATATATACTTGCATTGTTTTCCTTTGAGACCCGTGATTCGGCATTATGGTTATGACTAAAAGGGACCTCATTAGTCGAAGCAGCCACCTTGTTTCGCCTAGCCATTTCCCCAGCAAGAAGGGTATTGCTTGCCATGATGCGTTCCACATCGTACTTTGTAATATCAAAGTTTGTCACAGCATTTGCCCCACGAAACTTGATTGCTGCTACATCGTAGGCCTCAGCAGCTTCCTCTTGGGTGCCTGAAGTAGTAATTTATAAAAACCAGAAAAAGTTTTGTATGTCATTACAAAATCTCTATACCGGGAATAAACAAGTCATACAATTAAGGAACAATAAGAAAAAAATCAGTTCCCAAATTCTACATTGGATTAGGAATGAAAGGAAGAAGATCCCTAAAAAAAGCCAGCCTTAATTGGTAGTAAAAGAAAAGATGTTTAGTCTTGCTGACAACCAGCCTTGCACAATCTTATAAAGTGGTTTATGATACTAGTGGCTGAAAGAGTGAGTTCAAAGAGCTGAGACCCTGTAAGTGCCACATACAGTTGCCTTTTTGAAACACATACAGCACTCGGATTAATATCTTGGTATTTTGAGTAGAACAATGTTATTCGCACTTCAGAAATAGAATCAATACTTCACCAATCATTCATATATTTACACAATCGTGAAAAGAATGATATATGGTTGAAGCTGATTCAAGTAAAGTATAAAAATTCTCCACCAATCATTCATATATTTACACAATCATGAAAAGGATGATATATGGTTGAAGCTGATTCAAGTAAAGTATTAACATTCTCCAAGAACTTCAAGATTCACAAAAAACTTACTAAATGTCCCAAGATAAAGGTCCTTGTTTCCTGCTACTCGGCCTATCCGAGCTTGCCATCGGCCATGTTGATGATGTCTGCTAAAGTTGAAAAACAGAAAACAGAGATTTCAGGACAAAAGCCAGTTTTTATAGGGAATTGTTAAATTCACAATACTTTTTGTTATTTCCACAACAAAAGTGTTGCTGTAGATATATAGCGACGGTGAAAACCGTCTCTATAGGATCTATAGCGATACTTTTGTTGTGGAAATAATATTTTTTGTTGTGGATTTAACAATTTTTTTTTGTATATTCACAACTTTAAAAGTAGGAATAACAGGACATTAAGACCTTGTTACTCCTCTATACATTGAAGCTCCCCTTGAGAAGCCACTGCTTTTCCTGTAAAGTATAATAGTTTAGAACTTCAAATGTAAAAAATACCAATAAAAAATGGAGTTATTATATACACTGTAGCTTAAATAAGTGAAAATGTACCTTCTCAAGTGAGCAACATATTCCTGCCTGGTCATGTTCTTCATGTCTTCAAGTTCTTGATGATAATTTTCCAACTGCAAGATCAACAGTGGCATGTCAATTATTTGAGAACAGATGGATGGATTAATAGGAGCAATTTGACATCAAGTCACTTTTTAAAAATTTCTTTCTTTCTTTTAAATAAGTAGCACTACCGGAAAATTAATATGAGTTGAAGGTCCCCAATACTTGAGTGCTGCTGAATCATAAGCTCTTGCAGCTTTCTCTTCCATGTCATAACCACCTAAGAACATCAATATTTATTACAATGTCTTTTCTCACATTAAACAAACAAATAATTGCTCAATGATATACTTTAATTTTTTATTATAAAAGTGGCTTACCCAGGTACACTAAAATTCATATTTTCGATTGAAATGGCAACCCCAGCAACCAAGAACATGAAAAATTGGTCACAGTGATACTATTTGTTAGGTCATGAGCAAATAATGATAAATTTTAACCAAGTGAACCTTATATTGAAGATGCATCATGTATTAGTTTCCAACCTTGCCTTCCTTTCCTGCTCTGGCCTTCTTTCTTGCAACTGTTGTCCCATAAATGAGCTTCATATCTACCAGTCCATCTATGTCTGATGGATACATAGATTCGTTGGTGAAAATAAATAAATAAATACCATAGATTTACTAAAACTTAACAAGCAAAACAAAATATTCAATCTAAAAAGGGAAAATAAATTAACAACACTGATAAAATCAAAGTAATAACAAAATAGGAAGCAGGACTTGGAGAATGTCTAGGAAAACAACTATTTCAACAAATAAAAGAGTAATTTATCATAAAAACAAGAATAAGATAATAGGGAAAAGAAAATATTATATGTTAGAAAGCAAAAGGTAAAGAATAAACCTTGTAACACCTCTATACTGCGAGGTTCTCTGCCCAAATGTATCTATTGACTTCCTATGAACAATCTGCTTCTGATCCACCTTTCCAGACCCTCTTTTCTTTGTATCCATGACCAAACAATCAGTCACTGTAGTAGGTGAGATTTGCTGTGAACCAGTAACACAGCTGCTTGATTGGGAACCAGGACTCATGGACAAGCTCAAAGATTGTAAATCCCCATACCCCATTGCACCAAGTGACCCAGATTCTCCTCCATTGTCAGTGCTGATGCACCCAATCATCTTTTGCTGCTCCAATGCATGACTAGTTGGGTAGTTCCTTGAAACCCAGTTCTTCATGCCAAAGTTTTCCTCTTCTGCCATTGTTGGGAGATGAAGATTGCCATCTGCAAGCTGGGTTTCCTTGTTAGTCTCCACTTCCGGTATCTGGTATAACTCATGGCCTCGAAATGCAGAGTAATCTGGGTAATGCTGGACCTGAATCTGCTGCTGCTGCCTAGAGTTGTGTTGGGGATGGTTTAGGAGATCTTGACCGTTGTTGGTATCATGTTGGTCTTGATTATGGTGGTAATACATGCTGTCCAAGCTGAGAGCCATAGCTGCTCCTATGTTGTTGTTGCTCTCATAGGGATGGGCCCCCATTGTTGAACCACCAAAGAAGTCCTCCAGTTTTGGGGTTGAAGTTACCATTCCTTAATTCAAAGGTGAAAGGTCAAATAATAAAAGAGAGAGGGGTCCAGAATTTAATTCAAGTAAGCTTAGTATTGTAATTTATAGAGCACAAAACAAAATCAAATGAAGAAGTACCAAAAGCTAACCTTGTGGTTGAGACCTGGTCATAGCTTCCATTATGCAGAGTGACCCATCAGACTTGAGTGGCATCATTGACAAAGGAGAGTAAAGGCCGCCACCATTTTCACCACAGTAAAAACCCGAGTAGTTAAAAGGAGAATGAGGATGAAAAGAGGTTGGGACTACTGCACTAGAGGAATAATGCTGAGGGTCTGAAGGAGGAGCTGCTTCTTCCATATTGTTGTTGTTCATGTGATCAGGGGAGAGAGAGAAATCCAGCCAGTTGTTACTGCTTTTGCTGTTATTAGTAGTATCATTATCCATGAACTTCATTTTCTTACTACGGATGATCACCTTTCACACCAACAAAGAGATTTTTCTAACTACCTAGCAAGTTTAAGTTTTTTTTTCCTTGGTGCAAGGCAGCTCAATGATTGGAAACTAATAAACTAATCATCATATCTAAACAGCATCTCTTTTCTTCCCTCCATTTTGAAAATGGGGGCTTTTCTTTTGTTTTCTAGCTGCAGATTCGTAGAACAAATCTAACCATGATTCTAAACAAATCCCAACTCACTGAATGAATGGCTGAATCAATGGTTTCTCTCTCTCTCTCTTATCTTCTCTCTCTTCAAAGATATCTAAAGAGAAGAAAGCAACCAAAAGCAAGACCCTTTAAACTAAACAAAAAGAATGAGTTCCGGCCAGAAATGCTGTGCATCCTTCCTGCATTCCATTGGGATCCGTGCTTGAGAAAGACATCTTCTTTTGCTTTTGTTCCTCCGCTCCATCCTGCTCCTGCCTGCTCCTTCTTTCTTTTTTCTTTATCTTTTCCTTTCCTTTACATGTATGTACGTATATTCTTACTTAAGACCCTTGACTTAATACCAACATCACTGCTACTAAGAGTTAAGACCCATCATCCAACAAATAAAAAGATCTTTGAATCAAGATGCATGTAAGAAACTTCCGTAGAAAACCACATTCTCTCTCTAAAACCACCGGACCAAATACAGTGTCAAGACTCATATTAAAAAAATAAAAA
Source organism: Panax notoginseng (assembly GCA_016801055.1). Taxonomy (NCBI): domain Eukaryota; kingdom Viridiplantae; phylum Streptophyta; class Magnoliopsida; order Apiales; family Araliaceae; genus Panax; species Panax notoginseng. Next base: position 271,251,339 of record CM029012.1, read on the forward strand.
AAATAAAAAATAAGTCTTCCATCTGATCTCTCTTTGAAATTTGGTAATTAATGGTGGATTTTGGGTTATTTGATGTGGAAAGGGCTGGTGACCAATAACTGGTATATGATTTGACCACATAACAAGGCATCAGCAGGCCTTGCTTTTTAGAAGTAGCTGAGATATATAGATTTCTCACAAAACTGTCCCTCTGATCACTTCACAGACACTAGTACATCACATAGCTCTAGGCCTTCTGTTCCCAGGACCTATTGCTACTTGTGTTGGAGGTCATTTACATTTACCATTTCCCACAAAATCTTAAACGAGACCTCTTACAAATTGCCTGGGGCACCAAGTCGTCGTCATCATCTTAGATAGGTAGTAGCTAGGTTTAAAAATAAATAATGCTTAGACAAGACTAACAAAGTGATTTAGTGTTGAATGAGCTTGAGCTCTGGTCCATGCTCAAGTATATATGTTGTTAGGAAACCTCACTAAACTTCATTAATTGTTAGCTTAGTAAAAATGAATCCCCGTGTAAGAAAGTAGTAGCATGCATGCAATGCAGTACTACAACTCATTCAAGCATCATTCAGATCGATGTACAACATGCATGCATATTTCTTTCTCCGCGTCATATCATCTGAAAAAATAGCAGATCCTATTCCAATCTCGATAAAAATTAATTGCATGTGAAAAATAATTCATGGAGACAGATTTTCCAGAAGGAATGATTTTGTTTGAGAAAAGAAAAGAAAAGAATGGGAGGGAAAGAGATGTGTAGAAATAGTGTTTAGGATTAGCTAGGGGAGGGAGGGAGGGAGGGAGGGAGGGAGGGGGGGGACCTCTTTTTGATTGTAGTAATGATGACTAAATCCACCCAAACACTACCTAGAAGGGCCTATTAATTGTATTTTGCCTAAAATAGTGAATGGCCTAATAAAAAGGGAGGGGCTCTCCTCTGTTTGCTACCTCACCATATATTGCTTTCTTTCGTTTTCACCATCCTTTAAAATAGGACAGCCTTACCCTTAACTCTCTTAAGTAATTGAGGTCTCTGCATGCACAAATGTCTTTTTTTTTTTGCTACTTTTCCACCATTATAATTGGGGGACCATTTTGCCTACAGGGCCTGGACACCCACAAATCAACACACAATATAACATAGACGTATTAGCAACACTGTTTGTGTTCAAATCAAGATTATATGTTGAATTTGAACAAAGACAAAACTTTAGTATTTCCTCAACTTTTTTTTAAGAAAGAGACATAGAATTAACAAATAAAATTCAACCAACTATATACACTACTTACCCTTGAACTTTATTTAACATTGATTACATATTCAACCACCAAAGTTAAAATTTGGACAACAAACATCTTCAGTACAACCTAATAAATGTTCAACATGTCTTCCCATACATTAACTTTTACTTGATACTTATTCAAAACAAACAACTACCACCACAACCTCCAAAACCAAAAATATCAAAATTGTTTGCATTTCACTATTGCTGTTTCTCCTCCAGCCCAATGGAGAGGCGACAAAACCTTATACTTCTCGTTACAAAGCCAATAATCCGAAAACGAAAAAAAAAATGGATTATTTTAAATAAAAATTTGATTATATATAGCACTAAACACAAACTCACAACTCTTCTGACCAGCGTCCTATTCATGTGGAGTTGAATTGAACCAAAATCTTTCAGCAAAACAGCGACGAACTGTATAATATTTGTTGCATTAGTCATTTAAGTTTGATCAAGGTTGTGTATATGAAATATGGGTTACCCAATTAATTGGCTTGTTGAAGATTTAAGGAACAGGAGTCAAAAGTGAAGAGTAACGAAGTTAAACGAGTGTTCCAGTTGGAAACACAAGATCCAAACAAAATCTAAATAAGATTTCACAAGCCATTCCAAAAACCATCGTCAACATAAAAAGTAGATCATGGATAGCAACCCAACTGAGAACGACCACAGAACGCTATAGTGTCCTGCCCTATTCATTAGAAACAAAAGGTCTTTGAGCTTCTTACCCTTTTTAGAGGGAGAGAGAGAGTTAACCTCACCATTAAAGCGGCCTTCATTTAAAACTACATCTCCTATCTTTAATTCTCTCTCCCTCTTCTTACTGAAAAGTCAGTCTTGAGGCATGTGTGTCAAGTCATACTCACCTAAGATTCTCTCTATCTATCCACACCCAGTATGTTCATGCCAACATTATATATTCTGATCTCAGCTGTCAAACCACTCCTAAATATATTAGTATGTATTATGTATGTAAAAATCTGTTTCATTTGTTCTTTTGTTCTTCCTCCTGATAAAGAGGTAGTAAAGGAAAAGGTATGCAAGCATTGGTAATTTGATAGAAGGCTTGCAAGAAGGTGACCCCACTACATTTTCAAACACAAACAGAGGAAACTGTTGGATGCTAATTCAAACTCCACCAGATTCTTTGTTACTAGTTTTTAATTGTTAGTTAGTTTTGAAGGATAAAATTAATTCAATTTAGTTTTTAATTTTTGAATTAGGCTTATCTTTGATTCCATTGCCTATATAAAGGCCATTTTACTGTCATATGAATTGAACTACAGATAAATAAAAGGTTCAGTTCTTCTCATATCATTAAATAGTTTTTGTTCTGTTTTTTTCTTGTTTTGGCTGCTGCGTTAATAGAAAATGCCAAGAATTAAAAGGAAAACATGCAACACAACCAACCCTATCAACCATGCTAAGACATCACAATAGAATCACTAAAATTAATATCCACCCTCCTATATATATAGGACCCCTCTAGAGACTCAAAAAACAGAGGAAATTCTTTTAAAGAAAACAAACTAAATACATCTGGGTAAGCCGTTGGTGGGGTTATATTCAAAGATTCTCCAAATTCTTAACCCACCTTGTGTACAAAGATGTGCCTTTCATGTCTGCTACAATCCATCTCTGTAACAATGGGGCTCCTTTGCCATCTGCTTTTACTTTTTCATTCAAACCACAAGCAATGAAAAAACCAAAAAAATGTTTGTTCTCATGGTATATGCTTTAACACATATTTGACTTGGAATGTATTGAAAATGACAATCACCCAACCCATCAAACTCCGTGATATATATATATATATATATATATATATATATATATATATATATATATATATATATATATATCAAGGTCATTCTACTTAAATAACATTCTTCTTTAAATAGCATTCTTTTATTAAAATTACGTCGTTTTGGAGGGACACGGTGACATTTTTGTAAATACAATGCTACCGCGTATTTACAAAAATGTCACCGCGTCCCTCCAAAATGACATAGTTTTAATAAAAGAATGCTATTTAAGGAGAATACTCTTAATCCTGACCGTGTATATATATATATATATATATATATATATATATATATATATATATATATATATAAGGTGGAGTGCAAAAACATCCAAAACTGATTAATTAGCATGTGATTAATTAATTAAATAGGACCCTCTCCCATCCATTTCAAATGAAATGGAGAGTTCATTCTTCTTATATTTTCAATCATCATCTATATCTTCCATTCCAATATATATATTTTAAATTTAGACAATAAAATGAAGATTATCCATTTTATTTGAAATTGATGGGATCCTAATTCGTGGCAAGTAGTTCTTCAACCAAAGGTTCAAATTTTGGAGCACTTAATAGATGCACGGAGGAGAATGAACTACTACTTTTAAAACAGTATCCGATGAAAAAGCAAAGAATTTTTTTTGCTGCAAGAGTATAGTTGATGTTATATATTACAACTTATTTTATACTTTGGTAACTTATTATTTGTTATATTTGAGTTGATAAAACTTATTTGTAAACATAATTTAAGTAAGTATAAAATGTGTAATTTAATGTCCTTTATGTGGAGAAAATGAGAGTAATTCATTTGAATCAAGTTGAAATTATATGACTTATGTTTATCAATGACTTAAGTGAAACATTTGATAAAGTGCAAGTTGTTTGTAAAATCTACTAGTTTACTTGTCTTGTGTTTACCCGTGTCATATTTTCCGACTATTTTTTTAATTCAGTGTAAAATGAATAGGGTTTCCCTCTTGCTCAGTAAAGTTTCAAACTGGTGGATGAGTGTGCACTGCAAGGATTGATTAAGAAAAAGATATCCTGACTAAACAAAAATAAAAACTATAAATATCTGTGCTTAGAAACTCTTCCTGAAACCACAAGCCTTGCAATTGCAATTTTTTTTTTAAGTTCGTATTAGAAAAAGCATTTTTTTTAAGTTCGTATTAGATTTTTATTATCTGAATGCATGGGTGAGTATCTAAATCATTTTTTACAGGTAACTTTTTATCAGAGCCAGGTTTCGATCCTGGGACCTGTGGGTTATGGGCCCACCACGCTTCCGCTGCGCCACTCTGATTTGTTGAGTTGTTTTAGTTAAGATATACTATATTAACAATACGAGGAGAGGTAGTTAGTTTTTGGTAACCCTAAATAGGGTTATTCCCTGTATACCGTTATAGTGTGCACTTGGATTAGAGATTCGGTAATAAGTTTTTAGTACTCATGTTTTGTAACCATAACATTATTCTCGGTATATAAACTCAAGTAAATTATATCTGTATCTTAATTGAGGTCGAGGTTGAGGAGGTGGGGATGGAAACGCAAATTACTCGATCTGCTCCGTTCCCAATTTATTCCATATGTTCTAAAATATGGTTAATTTCAAATATTTAATTGATTTATAATATTTTTTAAAATTTACTTACATTTTAGAAAATAAATCTTCAAGAACTAATTGTGGTTTGTGTTGGGCCATAATACTTTTCATACTGGGCCAGGCCGAATGGACTTGTCCTTTGGTCTATGTCACTTTGGTCATGTTGGGTCAAATGAATTGGGCCCCGCTACTTGACTACACTATTGGGCTTGGTCATTGGGTCAGCCCATTTCATAAGGTGTTACGTATCCTATCTTTGACCGGTAATCATCACAAAAGGCAGCAGTTGACTGTTATGTCTGCCACCTTTCTGCATGACATTAATGAGGATGGGACTCCGATTGCCGGCGGGAGGTAACAGTGGTAGCAGGTAAGAAAATAAGCTGTACACTTTCGGCTGAGATGATCGGGGTGGAGAGGAGGTGTCAGGAGATAGTGGGTGGCACAGTAAACCGGGTCTGGGGAACGTATGGAGCAAGGATCACAAAAAGAAAAAGAGGTAACAAAACACACACATTATCTTGATTCACATTCACTCAGACACTGTTCATTATTTTCCTCCATTGTTAACCTTGTGATCGCCTGTACTGATTCTCACGCCGGAGCTATCCCCCGACGGTCAGGCCGTCAAGCTTTTGGTGTTGACTTGTTGAACTGTGCAAGATCATAGCGTCTTACGTGATTGGGACGTGGGAGAAGATCTTGGCGTTAACATTGGCGCTAGAAGGAGGGCTGAGTTCTAGTGTCCTGAGTATTTTTCAATCACAAACCTTGTTCGTTTTACGTCGGTGTTCATGGGGAAGAGTAGGACACCTACACCTGAGGGGCAGCCGATGGCTTCCAGTGAATCACTACCACTAGTATCTGTCAAGGACCGTTTGGGACCTGCACTAAGTGTTCATGCCAGCACGGCCTCCAAACGATCGCATGGAGATTCTCGTCCGAGAGCTGTGAACAAAGCCAAGCGACAGCTAATTTTTACAGCAGAGAAAGGGTCCGGTCATGGCCGGAAACGAGTAGAAGGCACCTCGCCTAGAACTCGATATCGGGATGACCAAGACGAAAAGGCTGCCCGCTTGGCTAAGATGACAGATGAAGCTGATAGGGCCATGGAGGCGCTTGTGAAGCAACGACGGGATATAGCTGAGCAGATGTCCCGAATGGCAGAGTTGAGGGACGAAGCTTCCAGCTATGTCCAATCTGAAGAACGGGGGCATCGGAGAGGGAAAGAGCTTGTTCATTCCGGACGTGAGTCTCAGGATCGACTTCGGGAAAGAAGAAGGTCCAGAAGCCCTACTCCTCAAAGATCGAAGAGGGCACATCACCTTGTCGCTTCTAAGGAGCAGGGTCGAAGCGAACGAAGGGGTCGGTCCAGGGATCGTATTCCGGAGAATACTAAGAAGGCGCTCGTTGTTGCGCATTCCCACCGCAGCAGCCGGGCACTGAGACGAAGCAGATCTAGGGGCCGTACACCTGAAAGTCCACCGAGGGCGCTCCGCTTTGTGGACCATCATCGTCATAAAAGCCCCTCGAAAGTGGGGGGTTCTATTGTAAAGCACTGGTCCACCTAGAAGAGGGAAGGGTCACCGGAAAAAGAAGCATCGTCCCAACCCAAGGGCGTGGAATATCTGGTGAAAGAGGTGAATGAGCTTCGGAGGCAGCTTGCCGAAGTACAGAAAGTGAAAGATACTTCGGGAAAGAAGGCATCCCCTTTTTTCGCGGAGATTCTGAGAGAAAAGGCTGACCCCACCAAGAGGTTGCCTCACATTGAAAGTTATGACGGATCGAGGGATCCCTACGACCACAGTCAGGCGTTCGACCGACTGATGGATTATTATGACTTTAGCGATGTTGCTAAGTGTCATACTTTTGTCACGACACTCCGAAAGGATGCCAGGCAGTGGATGGGGACTTTGCCTTTAGATTCGATTTCATCCTGGGCGGATATGTGCAGTCAGTTCCACGCCCGCTTCGGGAGCAACAGAAGAAGAGGGAAACCAACTGGCTCATTGGCTCAGGTTCGGCAGTTCTCGAATGAGTCTTTGGGCCAATATGTGAAGCGATTCCGTGAAGCAGTCGGCTAAGTAACAGACCTGAACGATCTACAAGCCGTGGGACTGTTTCAGAACGGATTAGATCTGGTCAAATCGGAAAAGTTGGTGAAGAAGTTGAAGTTTCACCACCCGAAGAGTCTCGCAGAAGCCTTCGACAAAGCAGAAGGCTATATTGTGGTAGAAGAGGCCATGAATAGCCTCAAGCGTCCCTCTTCGGAGCGACTTAAGGAGACAGATCGGGACAGAACAGAGGGGGACCAGAGTAAGAATGAAGGAGATAGAGGCCGTCGCGACGGCAAATCAAAGAAATACAATAATAATTGGAGGCAGGGTGGAGAACGTTCGTCCGCTCCCGTTCAGAGGGTAAACAGGACATATACGGCGCTCAACGCCGACAGGGCTGTTATCTTGGAGCAGATCAAGAATCAACCTATTTTCGAACCACCTCGAGATAACTTTAAGCCCGGGAAAGGGAATTCTCGTAAGTATTGTGACTATCATCAAGCCTCGGGTCACGATACGAACGACTGTGCTAGTCTGAAAGATTTTATCGAGAGAAAGGTGCAGGACGGGGCGTTAGTTCATTATGTGGCCGCCCGAACGAACCGGCAGCAGAGTAGAGGACCTGTTCAGGCAGCCCAACATGTTCAGCAAGTGTTCCCCGCTCCCGAACCGCCCGCAAGGCAAGTAATTAATGTCATCACTGGGGGCACTTCGGGTAAGCTTGTTGGGAAGAAGCGCCGAAGCTATCTGGATTCGGTCATGTCAGTGGCGGGTACCCTCCCGAAGCCCGACAGACCCTTCCCGGGTACTGTAATTTTCTTTACCGATGAAGATTACCCTTCGAAAACCATCGAACCACATGAGGGATCATTGGTCGTGACGGCACAAGTGGGTTCGGTGGACATGAAGCGCATGATGATCGACAACGGGTCTTCTGTGGATATCCTATATGCTCATGCTTATCAGAGGATGCATCTTGATGGGCAGAAGATGGAGATCGGACAGGAGGCCCCTTTATACGGCTTCAGCAACGATCCGGTCAAAGTGGCTGGAACCATTGAACTGCTGATTATCTTCGGAACGGCCCCCCAGCAGGTAGAAGTTATTTGCAAATTTTACGTTGTGAATGTAGATTCTGCTTATAATGCTATTTTGGGGAGACCCACTTTAATTGCTTTGCAAGCTGTAACCTCTATCCCCCATTTCAAAATCAAATTTCCTACGGCTCATGGGGTTGGGGAGGTAAAAGGAGATCTAGATCTGGCCAGAAGGTGTTATAGAAATGTCGTGATCACTTCGGGAGTAGGGGTGTCGAAGCAAAAACAGACCATGGCTATAGAGATCGAACCCTTCACCGAAAGCAGCTCAGAACCGTTGGTCATGCCAGCCGAAGAAACAGAAGAGATAGAGCTCATCCCGGGCAAAGCGGACAAGACGGTGAAGATAGGTTCGGGTCTACCCGAACCTCTTAGAAAGAACCTCATTAAACTCCTGCAGTGCTATGTTGACATCTTCGCCTGGGAACCTCAGGACATGCCGGGAGTGAGTAGAGATATCGCAGAGTATCGGCTAGAAGTGGACCCGTCGAAGAAGCCAGTTCGGCAAAAGAGGAGGATCTTCGCGCCCGAGCGCCAGAGAATCATCGATGAAGAGATTGCAAAGCTGCTAGCCGCTGACTTCATCTTCGAGATCGACTATCCGCAATGGATGGCAAACGTGGTACTGGTCCAGAAGCAGAACGGGAAATGGCGGGTCTGCATCGACTACACAGACCTGAATAAAGCTTGTCCGAAGGACTTCTATCCATTACCCCACATTGACCAGCTCATCGATGCAACTTCGGGGTATGCCTTGTTAAGCTTCATGGATGCATTCTCTGGCTATCATCAAATCTCCATGTGTAAGGAGGATATACTGAAGACGGCGTTCATTACGCATCGGTCGGTATATGCCTACAAGAAAATGACTTTCGGCCTCATCAACGCCGGGGCAACTTACCAGAGGATGATGAACTATGTCTTCAGGCGTCAGTTGAGCAAGAATATGGAAGTATATGTGGATGACATGATTGTTAAAAGTATGTTGGTACACAAACATCTGGATGACCTGGAGGAATGTTTTCAGACAGTTCGTCATCACAAATTGAGGCTGAATCCTACCAAGTGCACCTTCGGATTAGGGGCTGGCAAATTTCTGGGTTACCTGGTTAGTCAGAGGGGAATTAAAGCTAATCCAGGGAAGATTAAAGCGATCTTGGACATGAAGACTCCTCAGTCGTTTAAAGATGTTCAGCGTCTGACTGGAAGGATTGCAGCTTTGAGGAGGTTTATGTCCAAATCGGCAGAAAGGTGTTTGCCATTTTTTGACACGTTGAAAGGGCCGAAGAATGCCAAAACGTTCCAATGGACTTCGGAATGCGAGGACGCCTTCCAGAGCGTTAAGTCCTACTTATCTTCGGCGCCTTTGTTGGTGAAGCCCGCTCCTGCTGAGCCTTTATATTTGTACTTAGCAGCTAGTTCGTTGGCAGTAGGAGCAGTTTTGGTGCGAGAAGTTGGGGGTAAGCAGCACCCGGTTTATTATGTAAGCTATGTCCTTCGGGATGCCGAAACAAGGTACCCAAATATTGAAAAGTTTGCTTTTGCTTTAATAACTGCTAGTAGAAAGCTTAGGCAGTACTTCCAGGGTAGGTTGGTAATAGTATACACAGATCAGCCTTTGAAGAAAATTATGGGCAAACCTGAGGTATCGGGGAGATTAGCTGCGTGGACGATGGAGCTATCTCAGTTCTTCGTTGAATATCATCCCCGAACTGCCATCAAGGGGCAGGCCTTGGCTGATTTTGTGGTTGAATGTTCATTTTTTGAATCTGATGAAGCTGTAGCAGAAGCTGGAGGATCTGACAGCATAGTTGAGGCTCTTCAGCAGAAACAGAGTTCGTGGACGCTGTATGCAGATGGGTCTTCTACCGCAGATGTCAGCAGAGCAGGGATTATTCTGACTAGTCCGGAGGGATTCAAGGTGCAACAGGCCATCAGATTTCAGTTTAAAGCGACGAACAATGAGACAGAGTACGAGGCAGTGTTGGCGGGTTTGCGACTAGCTAAGAGTCTCGAAGTGCAAAGAATAATTATCTTCAGCGACTCTCAGTTAGTCGTTAAACAAGTCTCCGGGGAATACGAAGCCCGAGGTCATCGAATGATCAAGTATTTGGCGGAATTGAAAGAACGGCTTCAGTATTTCCAGTTCTACGAATTTCAGGGGGTCGAACGTGATGGCAATTCCATTGCCGATGCACTCTCCAAATTAGCCACTACGGATATTAACGTTTTTGATGGATCAGTTTACTTGGAAATTCTACAACATCCTAGTGTTCATCATGCATCGGTAATGTGCGTTGATCGAACCAACTGCTGGTTGACCCCATACCTGGAGTATCTGGCAGATGGCGTTCTACCTTCGGATCAGATGCTAGCCAAGAAAATCAAGTACAAGAGTGCTAATTTCGTTATGATAGACGGGGATCTGTTCCGAAGGGCCTTCTCGTCTCCACTGCTAAAGTGTTTGACTCCGTCCGAAGCTGATTATGCCCTTCGGGAAGTTCACGAGGGCATCTGCGGCGACCATATGGCTGCTAAGTCGCTGGCGTACAAAGTTCTTCGGCAGGGGTACTACTGGCCAACTATCTTCAAGGAGGCTACAGAATACGTGAAAAAGTGTGATAAATGCCAGCTCAACAGTCCGATCCCACATCAGCCATCGGAAGAGCTATACTCGATTCTATCTCCTATACCCTTCGCTGTCTGGGGGGTTGATATACTGGGTCCGTTACCGAAAGCTAAAGGGCAGGTCAGTTTCGTCATCGTCGCTGTTGATTATATGACCAAGTGGGTCGAGGCGAAACCACTCCGGCTGATAACGGAACAGGAGTGTCTGAAATTTATGAAAGAATCCGTAGTGTTTCGCTTCGGGATCCCTCAAGTGGTGATATCAGACAACGGACGCCAGTTTGTGGGATCAAAATTTGAAGGATTTCTGAAGGAACTGGGAGTCCAGCACAGGAAGACTTCAGTGGCTCATCCACAGTCAAATGGGCAGGTCGAGGTGACTAATAGAACACTTCTAAACGGGATCAAGCGCAGATTGGACGAAGCCAAAGGAAGATGGCCGGAAGAATTGCTTAGTGTATTGTGGGCTTACAGGACTACACCGAGGACGACAACAGGAGATTCGCCTTTCAGACTGGCCTATGGCACTGATGCCTTGGTCCCAGTTGAGATTGGATCTCCAAGTCTTCGAGTTAGTCAGTTCAGAGAGATTTATAATGACGAGGGACTAAAGGTCAACTTGGACCTGTTAGAAGAAGTCAGAGAAGTGGCTGTGATCAAGTTAGCAGCCTACCAGAGGAGAGTTGCCAAGTATTACAACAAAGGGGTAAAGCTCCGAAGATTTGAGGTGGGAGACCTCGTTCTCAGAGAGGCCGAAGCGTCTACACCGTAGAACACGGGGAAGGACCGTATGAAGTGGCCGAAGTACCAAAGCCCGGGACGTATCGACTGAAGGCATTGGATGGATCCGAAATTAAGAACACGTGGCACGCAGGCAGGCTCCGAAAGTACTTTCAATAGAAACCGAGTCAGTTCACTGGGAGTCTGTACATGACCACTCATCATCAATAAAAAGTCACTTTTTTCACAACTAATCTTCGCATTTGTCCTAAGGTCACAGTGGAGTAAGGAGGTATGGTAGGACTCGCTGGCCATTCGATGGCAGCCAATTTATTTGATACCTCGCGTGGTAGTCAAATCCTGGATCGTATATTATTTTTTACCAAGGGTGGTAAAATCAATGGTCACCAAAGTAAGGAGGTTCGGGCGGACTCGCTGACCATTCGATGGTAGCCTCATTGGTAGGTGGTCCTTATGGCTTCGTCAGGCCCTGCGTGGTAGGCGAACGTCATTGGTGTAAGTAGGTTCGGGTGGACTCGCTGACCATTCGATGGTAGCCTCATTGGCAGGTGGTCCTTATGACTTCGTCAAGCCCTGCGTGGTAGGCGAACGTCACTGGTGTAAGGAGGTTCGGGTGGACTCGCTGACCATTTGATGGTAGCCTCATCGGCAGGAGGTCTTTGTGAGCTTGTCAGGCCCTTCGTGGTAGGCAAGTGTCATCCTTAAGACCTTGTCAGGCCCTTTGGGGTAGGCAGGCGTCATCCTTAAAACATTGTCAGGCCCTGCGTGGTAGGCAATTGTCGATCTTTAGACCTTGTCAGGCCCTTCGCGGTAGGCAAGTGTCATCATTCAGACTTCGTCAGGCCCCTCACGGCATCTACCTCACACTTCGGTAACGAATAAGTATTCCTTTACTTTATTGCCTAAATTTTTCTAAGTGTTGAGTTCGGAAGGCCACATTCTTTAACTTCATCTTATCTGTTATAAGACTTGCCTAGTTGTTAATTAACAGTTTAAGTTGAGTTCGTGAAGGAGCTTGTACATTTTTTAAGATTGAATCGTTATTGAAGTGTTGATAAACAGTAAATACACCGAAGTCATAAGGAATAATGCTGATATTTTATTTACGTAATGATGTTTACAAAATAGAAGCTTTACAAGAATCCTAACAGCTAAGGGAAAAGAGAATCATCTTTAGGGATCGGCTTCATCTTCCGAAGAGTCCAGGATGGTCGGGTCCACCTTGGCAGCGACAAGTCTTGCCTTGTCTTTGCTTCGGCATTCGTCGTACCCATCCGAGAATATCTGGACGATCTCCTCGTTCAACTCGGCAGATTTCCAGTATTCTTGTTGAACTTCTCTCCGAAGATCTCCGGTTAGAGGAGGACCCAAATCTCTCAAAGTCCGAAGTTCACGGAGCTCCTCTTCGAGTTTTGCCCGCTCCTTCAGATGTCTCAAATCCCTGGCTTCAAGATCATGTACTTGTACCGTCAGACTCTTATTGGTCTTCACCATCGTCTCGTTCTTCCCAACAAGGACCTCGTTTCGATGAACCAGGTCTATGTTCGTAGTAACGGTCAGTTGGTGGGTGGCCTCGACTGTCTCCAGTTTCTCTTTTAAATTATTTACATCCTTCTGGAGGCATTCATTATTAAAGAGAGTGGTACCGTAGGCCCTTCTCTCTCTCTCCAGAGCCGATGCCAGAGTAGCCTTCTCTCGCCTAGCTGCATCTTCTTCGGCTTCGGATTCTTTGTATCGGGGAAGAAGCCTCCCGAAGACAGCATTGGCCTACAGACATTCAAAGATAACCAGTGAATTAGTAGAAGAAGCAGATGATTCCTAAATATTTTAATTAAGTAAACTAACCTTAGCCTGATAGCTCATGCCTTCTTCGATCAAATCCCTAATCGAGCTGTTTCCAAACCGATGGTCATCAGTCTCCCGGACAAAGGATTCGAAGAAGACACTGATGGTTCAGGGGGCGGTGGTGGTTGATCCTCAGAAGGTTGTTTCCTTTTACGAGACAGAAGTGGAGACTCGGTTGGGTTTTTGAGCTCGTCTTCGGAAACGTGAATCTCCATAGGAATAATGATAGGCGGATCGACTGCAGGAGGAGGAACCAGAAGCTCATTGACGGACAGAGGAGTCACCTTGGTCTTCCTCTTTTTAATCCGAAGAGCTTACATTCGCTCGTTCGCCGGCATGTCAATCAAACTCGCTGCAGAAGCTGATTGAGATCCTTGAGGATTTGACCGGACTTTTCGAACTACCCTCTTCTTCTGTTGAGGTCGGCTAGGTTCCTCCGCAGGTTCTGATCCATGGAAGACTTCCGCGTCATGGGCTTCCGAAGTCGGAAGTTCTTCCTGTGGGATGTTGGTGGGGGATGATGATGATTTACCCGAAAGGAATTTATCCAATTCCCTTCGGTCGATCGATGTTGATTTTATCAAAGATAGTTTATGGTCATATAACCATGCTTGTTTGCTCAAGAGCCCGAAGCTCCACTCCTTCAGGGGAATCCTCTCGAGAATGCTCGCCATTTCTTTCACGCGCTCCTCTGGAATGTCCCCGAAGTCTGCAGAAATCCGCTCGGAAGTGGTCCATTCCGGGATAGACGGGATTTCAGGCCCCTTCACGAAGAACCATTCTCTGTGCCACCCCTTGTTGCTCGAAGGAGTATCCATCAACGGTCGCTTCTCGAACTTGGCGTTGGGCTTGGGGGACTGTTTGCTCAGCACTTTGAAGCCTCGTTCCCGAGACTTCCCCGCAGAGAAGAGAGTGAAAAAAGAATCAACTGTTGGGGGTATCCCCAACTCATAACAGAATGCTATGAAAGCCAGGATGTGGATGTACGAATTAGGCACCAGTTGGGCGAATCCCACTCTGACAAATCCCAGGAGGGTAACGAGGAAGGAGTGAAGAGGGAATCTAACTCCCTTATCTAGAACAGTTACCGGTACGGCAGTCCACCCATCCGGCCGTTGGCACATCCGTTCATGCGGTTCCGGAGCCCTCACCAGATGGGTGTCCGGAATCTGATACCGACTCCTGATGGCACGCAGCTCGATTTTGGTAATGATGGAGGGGATATTGGCGTGAGGATATTGTTCTTCATTCTCAAAGAACTCGGAGGGGTTGGGTAGGGGGTTTGAAGGGTTCCCGACAGGGTTAGCCGTGATTTGGGGGTTGGGGTTTGGAATCGACTCAGTAGGGTTGTGGACAGGAGGAGTGATGGAAATCGGAACAGCCTGGATAGGGGTGGAGTTGTCAGAATCTTGGGTCGCCATTGTTACTGAGATCTTGCAGGATAGAAAGGAATCGGAGAGAAGGAGAAAATACTGTATATCAAATTTAAATTAAGCTGGTAAAGTCGTCAGAATTGGGGAAAATAGGCTTTTATAGAAGTCTTTTCAAAATTTGCACGAGAACCGAGGGCGGCGCATTAATTGGAGGTAATGATGTGGGAGAGGAAGGGGTAACGTCCGATTTTGATTTTAGTGGATTATCCAAGGTGGGCCGGCGCTTGTTGGATCCCTTTTCACTATGGACTCACACTATTTACAGTCTTCCATTAAACGTCCTGTTTAATAAAAGACTGGGGGGGCAATGTTGGGCCATAATACATTTTAGAAAATAAATCTTCAAGAACTAATTGTGGTTTGTGTTGGGCCATAATACTTTTCATACTGGGCCAGGCCGAATGGGCTTGTCCTTTGGTCTATGTCACTTTGGTCATGTTGGGTCAAATGAATTGGGCCCCGCTACTTGACTACACTATTGGGCTTGGTCATTGGGTCAGCCCATTTCATAAGGTGTTACTTATCCTATCTTTGACCGGTAATCATCACAAAAGGCAGCAGTTGACTGTTATGTCTGCCACCTTTCTGCATGGCATTAATGAGGATGGGACTCCGATTGCCGGCGGGAGGTAACAGTGGTAGCAGGTAAGAAAATAAGCTGTACACTTTCGGCTGAGATGACCGGGGTGGAGAGGAGGTGTCAGGAGATAGTGGGTGGCACAGTAAACCGGGTCTGGGGAACGTATGGAGCAAGGATCACAAAAAGAAAAAGAGGTAACAAAACACACACATTATCTTGATTCATATTCACTCAGACACTGTTCATTATTTTCCTCCATTGTTAACCTTGTGATCGCCTGTACTGATTCTCACGCCGGAGCTATCCCCCGACGGTCAGGCCGTCAAGCTTTTGGTGTTGACTTGTTGAACTGTGCAGGATCATAGCGTCTTACGTGATTGGGACGTGGGAGAAGATCTTGGCGTTAACAGTTTGTTTTGCCCAACAAGTAGAGTTAAGAGAAAACCATTACAAAAATTGTTGTGTATGTTGAGGAGAGAGAAAATGCCCAACAGGTCGATGATGATGATTGAGGGGAAGAAATTGCATAGATTTGTTTTGATGATAATGATATATTTGTTTGCATAAATTGAAGAAATTGCATAGATTTGTTTGTTTGGATGATGATGATGATTGATGAGCTATATTTGATGGAGTTTTATGTAGAGGGGTGAAGCGGATTATTATTATTATTATTATGGTAGTCGGGTCGGGCGGGCCTGGGTGGACATACGTTAAAAGTCAAAGGACTTAATAGTTTTTGTAACGATTTATAAAAAAAGTAAAATTCAGTAAGTTGACTGTAAGAAAAAAAAGTTTAGTGACCCATTTGTAATTGACTTAAAGTAGAGTGACAAAAAAAATATTTATCACTATATATACAGAAAACTTCACCTACCTAATTTCATTCTTTCTTACCGATACGTACCTAGAAATAAAATAAAGAATATATCTAGCAACAGTTATATCCCTAGGTTCCATTTTGTTTGCTAATGTTCATATATGGGAGTGGTTAACATGAAATTAATTTTGGTCAATTGATCAATACAGTGTCGACACGTAGGTCGGGAGATGATCTATCCCTCCGCGTGTCGGTATTGTATTGGTCAATTGATAAACATACAATGAAATTAACTCCATGGTAACCGGAATCAATATGATCCATTTGATTCAAATTGGTCCATTTAAAACTTCTTCTTTTTATATATATATTTATCAAATTATATTAATTTATACAATATTATTATTCATAAAATTATATTAAGTCATGAAAGAATTTCACATCATCCCTCTAAAACTTTTTATATTCATTTTCCAATTTTTTAGTGAGACATAATTTGACATAATATTTTTTAAATTTGTAAGTAAAATTTTAATCTCTACTCCTTTAACTTCCTTGTTAATGCCAAGTTTCGCCGGCGCGTCCAATCACTGAATCCACACGCCTGAACCTGCACAATAATAAATCACACACGAAGCTTGACGGCTTGTGCCGTCAGGGGATAACTCCGGTGTGAGAATAAGTACAGGCCGTTCATAAGGTTCAATAATGGAGGTTTTAGTGTTTAGTGCTCAAGGATTTATTACCTGCTAAGTGTAGTCAAGCCTTGTATTTATAGTCATTCTCACCTCCCTAGAACCCCTCTCCGAGTCGGATTAGGACTTCTAAATATGGTAGTTATATATATTTAGGTCCAACACAATCTCCATAAAAGGTGGAAGTGGAATCTAATCTAAATACTACCTTTGGAGTTACCTTATTCAAACACGGTTAGGACTCCAGACTCTGTACGCAGGATAGCCCACTGTACATGCCCAACCCTACCGAACCCATTATCTGGTCTGAGCTTTGGCCCAAAGGACTTGAAGGCCCGACCCCAAATATCACACACCACAGTAGAGATTCGGCCCAAAGGACTCGGATACCGAACCCGAACCCGAACACGAACCCGAACCCCTTCAACTACTTCGTGGGCTTCGGCCCATTGGGCCTATAGACCCTTTCTAATGTCGAGCCCTCGGCCCACCTGGAGATCGGTAAAACACTCCTGAACATTGCCCCCAGTCTTTTGTTATAATTTATTTATAATTAGAGACTCTGAAAAGACAAGGCTAGTAAAATCATGCCAGCAAATGATGAGTTGTATGGGGAAGCCAAATGGTTCTTCTTCGTTTCTAGAAACGTCACACGCTTCCCTAGGTCTGACCCCTATCAGTCATAAATAGCCGTCCTAGGGTCTCGTGCAGCTCAACTTATAAAGACCTCCCTTCCTCCAACTCTGTCACTTTTCCCAGATTTTCTAAATTCAAACTCCTCTATTGAAATTTTCCGGCAAAGACGATTTCCGACGAACACCTTACTTTATCAAGCTTTGTTGATTTCAGATTTCTCCACTCTCAAAACACCTTAATCATTTTATCTGCGTATCAATATTGTATTGATCAATTAATTAACTTATTATAAAATTAATTTCATGATAATCGTATCTTTTCAATTTCATCGTCAATCAAAGTCAAAATTATCATCCTCGTTTAAAGCGGAGTGTGGAGATCATCGTGCGTATCGAACAAATTGAGATCCCTACTCTTAAGCATAGCATAGGTCAGGTGAAATAATTATGATGCAAGAGATGCCGCTAGAGTTTTTGTTATATATAGAGAGAGGGTGCGCCATATTTCAAAAATCAAAAATATTGACTATTGCATAAAAGATGAAATAGATAAGTAATATATTTATTTTACCCCAATATCTAAGTATAATAATAATAAAAAAAATATCAAACTTAAAAATATTGAATTACATTAAATTTGATATTTTAATATCAAATTTAGAAATATTGGAGTACACTAAATTTGATATTTTAATATCAAACTTTTTAAGTTTGATATTTTTTAATTATTATTATTATTATATTGAGATATTGCAGTACATCAAATATATTACTCATTTGTTTCATCTTCAACGTAATAATCAATGTTTTGACTTTTTAAACTAGCCGCACGTAAATGGTAATAATCATTAGCCTGGGCCGTATGAATGAGTTGCACCGGCGCACCTAGAAGTTGCGGCAAAGCTCATGCCAAATTTAATCTCAGCGCTTCATTAATTGAATGGACGGCCACAAATCTGTTAACTGAAATAGTACACTCAACTAATTAACATATGATGTGGAACAAGACTCATATATATATATATATATATATATATATATATATATATATATATATATATATATATTCAGGCATTCATTCTCATGTTTCTCATTAGTCCGTTGTATATTTTTTACGTTAGAAATAAGATTAGAATATTATTTGAAGGTAGAATTTGGGTGTAAGTGGGCCTAAATGCAGTTGCTGACGGGGTTCGTTCCTAATAGAACAAGGCGTATGTATAAGCTAAATTACAAATGCCTAAAAACAAGGAAGTTTGATCAGGTATGTCTATCAAAAGCTTCATGCTTTAAACACAGAACAACCAATTATTCCTCAGTCCAGTCCAGTCCAGTCCAGTCCAGTCTGGAGAAAGACATCCACGTGACCAGCAACAGAGCCCAACGTATTCTACCTGAAATGTGTTTAAATTAAGACTCAGTCATCAGTTGGTAAGTTATATAGGAGTATATATGTATGTTTTTAGTAAGATTGATTAATAATAATATATTATTTTTATAAGTAAAAATTGATTATATTATTGCCACGTAACTAACTTAGGTACACGTATAATTGTATCATGCCACACATGCAGTCCAATTGAAAAAATCAAATTTGGAATGCAACAGAGATAACCAACAGATATAAACATCACTACATCTACTAATTAATGTAAATTTACTGAAAAATTTATTGAAATTTCAATTTATAGTGAAAATTGGACTTCATTTATCCTCGATCAGCTCCTAGCCATCTAACAAACATTAAAGGGTGTTTGATAAAAACTGAATAAATTTGAATATGAATGAGTTGAATCTGAATCTGAATGAAAAAAATTGTTTGATAGTTGACGTGTCTAAAACATCTGAATGACAAAACTTTATTATTTTACCCATCTGAAAAAATTCAAAATTATTGTAAATTTATTTAATATTACTTAATATAATAGTTAATATTTAAAAAAAAAAAAATTTTACTTCATTCAGCTGCTCATTCATCCATTCAGCTAAAAAAATCTGACTTAGTCATTCAGTTCGTCCATCTTATCGATTCAGCCATTCAAACCAAAATAAATGCACTGACCGATTCAGCCATTCAGATTCAACTTCATTCAGCTCTAAACAAATACCCCTAACTCTAAACTAGCCGGGTACCAAATGACATGTTCAGCTAATTGAGAATACACAATTAATCACAATCCAACTCTTGGCAACTAACTTACTTTCCTCAGAGGATGGTAACATTCTGTTTCCGCGGGCTCAATCACTAGTAATGAGTGCTCTGAGAAACCTAAAAAAGAACGAATACGCGGAGGATTGGCCTCTGGATTCGTTATTTTTAGTTTTTTACTCAAGGATTCGGAACCCCTAGGGAGGTTCGGTGGTAAGGTTGTTCGGGATAACACCTCTTATCAGAAACCTATCACGCAATTGAGCTAATTGATTAACCTCATAAAGTTGCTATAGTGATAATGAATAACATGGTATTAATTTAGATGAGGTATAGGCTATATGAATTTTATAATTAAGTACTCCCTAAGTCCCTTAATATAAGACTTTTTAAATTTGTGTACAAGTAAAAAGAAAATGATTGGATAGCATTAAATATAATATCAAATGTTTATATTGTTTTTGTATTGAAAAAATAGATTGTTATTTATTGGGCAAAAAATAGTGAGAGAACCAAAGTTATAATTAATATACTTTATGTAATATTAAAAAATAAGCAACTAATGTTTATTTAGAATAGACAAAAAAACTTCTCTAAAACGTCTTATATTAAAGCACGGAGTGAGTATCTAGCTAAGGTATAGGCTACAATCGTAAACACTATAAAGGTGCTTTGGAACTAGGGGTTTCTTGTATACACTAAAGAAAGTAATGGTTGCATGTTCCTCCTAAAAAACCGAAAAAGAAAAAAGAAAAGACCAATTGAGCGCTAATCTAGTTGTTTATTGAATATGCTAATGGATTTTTCAAATGAAGATAAGAGAAGAGAAACTTGAAGACACTATAGAAGACAAGGGTATTTTTATCCTACATTCATGGAAGTGAAGAATAAGAAAAAAAATGTGACAAAATGGTATATACTTATTTACAATTAAAGTAAAAGTAATTTTAGATGAGCGTTACAAATTTTTATCTTAAATGGATGTTAAATGACATGACGATATTGAATATATATTTTAATATAGACAATTATATGATGAGATTTATCCGATCAATATTATTATGACACATCATTTAATTTATTTTTTGAAATAAAAAAGTTGAGACTCCACCCTTAAAGTGATATTAGAAAGGAAAAAAGAATGAGAAGTTGGGTCAAAGTTGGATTGTCATAAAGTCTCATTAATAATTTGAAACTACAAATATAAGTAATGTTACAACCATGCCCTTCTATGGTACTTTTATGTGTTTACATAAAATCTTGTCGAATTTTCTTACGAGGGAATCCAAGAAATTCTGGGTATCTCACCAAACCAATTAGTCGAGCTGTAGTAGTGACACGACCGGTAAAATCCAGATTCGTGGACATAAATGATTGATGGTTCATGTACATGCATGTAACCATTCCTTTTTTCTCCCATCCCTTTTCCATTTCCATTTTCTTTTGGCATGACCGACTTCTTTTGGCTTTGATTTGAAAATTCTAGGTGTAGGGTCTTCGTAACTTACAAGAGAAGAAAGGATCGCCTCAACAGCTTTCTATTGAATTTGGATTTCGAGCAGTTTATTTAGTTAATAATATTGTACGTGTAAAAGAGTTAAATTAATTTGTCTATATAAGACTGAATTGTAGTTGTATAATATCAGAATTGTAAAAATACTCTAAAATACAACCCTTTATACAACTCATTTCCCATAAACTGCATGTTTTTTAGGTCATGCCCATATGGTCGGGTGCTGTTCACATATCATAAACCAATATATGAACATTAATAATACTTTATAACAATAAATTTTATATTACTTTGGTTTTAATCGCAAACCAAAAAGGATATTGTTAACGCCAAGTTTCGTCTGCGCGTCCAATCACAGAATCCACGCGCTGAAACCTGCACAATAACAGATCACACAGAAGCTTGACGGCTGTGCCGCCGGGGAATAGCTCTGGTGTGAGAATAAATACAGGCCGTTTACAAGGTTTAACAATGGAGGTTATGTGTTAGTGCTCAAAGTAGGTATTACCTGTTAATTGTAACCTTGGCCTTGTACTTATAGATCTCCCACCACCTTAGTATCCTTCTCCGAGCTGGAATAGGACTCCTAAATATGATAGTTACCCATATTTGGGTCCAACACAATCTCCTTGAAAGGTGCAAGTAGAATCCCCTTTCAATACTACCTTTGGAGTTGCGTTGTTGACATATGATTAGGGTTAGGACCCTTAATCACGTAATCCCCTTATTACTCCCAACACTGCATGTGGGTCGTTCGGCTGCACAGGCTCAACCCCACAGACATCATAAAATCCCGACCTAGGTCTCGGCCCAAAGGACACGAGGGCCCGACCCCGACATCCCCAATCTTCACCAGACCTCGACTTAATGGGCTTGGGTCCCGAACCCGACCTCCTATGTACCTTCGATCATATAGGCCCGAGCTCTTTGGTTCCAACTCAGGTCTTCAGCCCACACGGGGGTCGGTCAAACACTCCCGAACATTGCCCCCCAGTCTCTTGTTATAAGATATTTATGACATGAGACTTGAAAGGATATGAATGTGGATAGTCACGCCATGATGATGAGCTGTCTCGGGAACTCCAACGGTTGTTTTTCGAGTAACGCGCTGGTACACATTTCTCAAGGGCTGGTGTAAGACCCCAAATTATTAATAAATAAAATTTAATTTCCTCTATTTATTATTCTGAAATAGTAAAGGGTTGATTTGATTATTGTGGTCAGTTATGGGTAAAATGCGCAAATATTTTAAATAAGCAAGTGGTTATAAAATATTCATTGTTGTCGGGGAATATTCGCTTGGTCGTGGAATATTCTTACTGTCGGAGAATATTCGTACGACGGCGCAGTCTTTTGTGGGTCCCATAACGGAAAGTGATTGGATGAAGAAAACGATAAAAATAAGTTGTTTATAAATAACGGCATAGTTGTTACCGTTAATACTGTTGGAATACCCGGTGGTTAAAACACAGTAATACGCGTTGTTGCACAGTAGCACACGGTATTGCACCAATTATTGATTCTTACGTAAGAAGGCATTACTCAATAATTGTTACAGTAATTACTGTTCAATATTGTATTTTATTGATTCAATAATTGATGCGTTGAGATTTTATATTACTGTTATTTTAATAATTGTCACTACACAGTATTTTCTATTATCGGAACAATAATTCATATTATTTGAATAATATTATTAGATAACATTATTGGCAATGTCTAGAAAGTTCTGTCTAAGGAGAGGTTTGGTCATCTAATTGCGCGCCAGTAAGGAGAGATCCTTATTGGAAAGCCCCCTCTTTCTTGGGAACGGCCTGGTTGCTAGTACTGTGATTCTGTAATATTATTTGTGTATAATTAATTATTGATTTATATGACGAGGAAAATATTGATTTTATGTGGATATAGATGGAGAAAATTTTTAATGTGACAATTGTTAAAAATTAATATTTTATCTTTTTCTGATAAAATAATTCATTTAAATATATTATTTTAATAATATATTGATGATGGTATTTTTATAATGAATGTGGGATATATGAGTATATGAGGAGGAAGAGTATTTTTGTGGCATTAAATGATTAACACATATTTTGTGTGTTGGTGGACATAATTTTTGACCGAAAATTTATTATTGACGGTAAAATCGTCCGTTTGTGGATTTCGGTCAATTTCTGTTTGAAATTTGGAAAAACTTTCTTCTGCAAAGTTGTAGAGAATTGAATTTCCTATAAAAACTTGCGAGATTTGAATTTTCTGATAAAAGGGCTATTTATTATGAATTATTGAAGTTCCGAAGTTCCGAAATAATTGATTTTTGGAAGTTTTAATTATTTTTTTCAAAGAAAACGTTTTTTGTTTGTTTTGTGGGCTACAACATGTGCATAATGAGCTGAGTTCAGATGGTCTTGAGGTGGGCTTAAAAATTATATATATATATATATATATATATATATATATATTAATATTATATTAAATTTTCTGCTTTGGTGTTTTAAGCATTTTCCTATAAATAGAGTGCTTAGGTTAGAATTGAAAATCACACCAGAAACATAAGTTTCTCTCTATTTCTCTCTCTATATCGAGCGTATTCTTGTGAGTATTTCATACTTTGAGTGTTGCTATACGGTGCAAGTTTCCTTCAGCACTATATCTAGTATACCAGTCAGAAGTACCGTCTTTCCGAGGTAAGGGATGTTATTTCTTCTTAAATGATATTATTTTCTTCAATATCATTATGCCGAAGTATTGATCTAAACTTTTTATCAAATTTGGAACTTTTCATGTCAGGGTTACTATTCACGAGTTACTATTCACCGAAAAATGAAATTTTCTTCTTTTCGTCCAAAATATCTATTTTGGATACTAGCTTTGATTGTATCCATGTTTTGATCATTCTTAAATTTTACTCTACTATGATTATTTATGAGGTATTTTTGGACATGGAATAGCTGAAATACGAATCCTTAATATTTATTATTTTGTTTCACTGGATTCGTTTCCTTTAAAATATTTTTCATCATCCTCAGTCCTAAATGATGATATAATTGAATATCTTTGGCCTGTAGTGCAAAGATTAATGATTTTTGATGAATATCTTTGGCCCGTAGTGCAAAGATGAACAGGTGTTGAGGTGAACATGACCAACTGATGAATATCTTTGGCCTGTAGTGCAAAGATGACTATTTGATTCAAGATATTTATTGATTGATATTACAGGGATAAAATATTGATGATGGGCTTTTAAATTCATAGATAATCGTAGATTTCATTCTCTACGTAACTTTTCTATGAATTATTATTTTCCGCTGCGAATATTGATTTAAAACTTGTTGTCTATTGTATTCTATTAAATTTTTCCCTGTTGAAGACTAACGATAATTTGTTGTATATTATCTTAGTCATAATATTCTTTACTGGGCTAGTTGAGCTCACCCTTTTCTTTGTTGTTCCATTTTCTTCTCAGGAGGCGAGAATGTAGCAAGTACTAGTCGGGGTATGGAATAAAGGTTCTAGGAAGTTGTTTTAGTAGTCCTCACCATTTTTTTTGTAAAATATTGTACCAATAATTATAATGAGGACTTATTTGAGTGTGGATATTGTCTAGATGACAATATTTGTATTTACACTCACAGTTTTTATGTTGTATTAATAAAGTTGTAGTTGTTTCTGTACCATGTTATTGACGACTCAGAATGGGTGTTGTATACCTATTTTGGGGGCGTCACAGTTGGGATCAGAGCTTAGGGATATGATCTCTGGCGGAGATCGGGGAATAGAAATAGGAGGGGAGAGACGAGTAAATCCTTCGCTAGTGTGTCCTACCTAAGCTTATTTGTTGGTTGATCATAATATAGGGATATTATGTAATTTGTTAATTTGTTAAATTAACCCTTGTTTTATGGCAGTATTTGAGAATGTGGACTGAGAATGTTAACAGTGGAGTAAATAAAATCGTGGAGACACCTGTACTCACCAACGAGGAGAACGTGCAACAGGCTGACAATGTTCCTCCTGTGAACAACACCACTGAGCAGACGGTGAACGATGAGATGTTTAGAAGCTTTTTGCGATTCATGCAAAACCAGACGAAGGAGATTCCTGTTCAAAATATAGGAAGAAACAATGGCAACGCACAGCTGGTCACAGCCAAGCAGTTCAAAGAGTTGGGACCACCAGAATTCTGGGGAAAGCCGGATCCGATTAAGGCGGAGACATGGGTCAAGCAAATTACCAAGATATTTGATGTCTTGGGATGCACGGAGGAACAGAAGGTTCCATTCGCCACCTTTATGTTCCGTGGCGAGGCAGACTACTGGTGGGAATCTGTAAAGCGTACCCATCCAGCCGCACTCAGCATGTCTTGGGAGACATTTCAGAAACTATTCAATGACAAATACTTTCCTGAAAGTATTCGTCATATGAAGGAGGTAGAGTTTATTAGACTGGAGCAGAATAACATGACGGTGTCCCAGTACGAGGCGAAGTTTGCAGAGTTGTCCAGGTTTGCACCTCATTTAGTGGAGAATGAGGAACGTATGACACGGATGTTTCTGAGAGGTTTGAAACCCGGCATACGTCAATATCTCATTTCCCATAAATTTTCTCTCTATTCAGATGTTGTCAACAGGGCCCAATTATTAGAGCTAGATAACGAGTACGGTCAACCGAGGGACCACAACCAGGATCATATCGGTGACAACAGTCATCAGAATAATGATAACCAGCGGAGAAAGAAAAATACAGACAAGAACGGCAACCACTCTAGTGGTAATCGTGGCTATGAAAATAGAAGAAGCGAGTCGGGAGGAGATTTTAAAAAGAGGAGATTCAACAATGACAATATGAAGACGTCAACACCAGCAACAACTGGTTCCAAGGGAGGAGAACGACCACTGGTCATATACTATAAATGTGGAAAAGAGGGACATATTAGCCCAAACTGTCCACAACAGTTCAAGGTATGCTATAATTGTGGAAAGGAAGGACATATCGCTCGAGATTGTACGGTAGCGAAACCAAGTTCAGCAGGGACGGTGACTCAAAAGGCTGTCCCAGAAAAGTCAAAGTCAACGGTTCCTGGAAGAGCGTTTGTCGTGACTGGTCAACATGCGAGGAACCCAAACGAGGTGATCACGGGTAAGCTAATCATAAATTCATGTGAAGTTTATACCTTACTAGATACCGGTGCTACCTATTCATTTATTTCTCCTGTTTGTGCTCAACGTTTAAACTTGACTCCGGAGAAATTAGACTTTGATTTATCTGTGGAGACTCCGTTAGGGGAAACTTTCATCACATCCACTGTTTATAAATCTTGTTTGATCCAAGTTGGTACCATCACCTTACCTGTTGACCTTATCTCTTTAAAGATACTTGCATTTGACGTGATTTTAGGAATTGATTGGTTAACTACTCATCATGCCAAAATTGATTGTTTTCGTAAGGTGGTTAGTTTTCATATTCCTAATCAACCTGTTGTTCGAATTCAAGCAACAAAGCCATTAAAATCAATCACTGTCATATCAAGTCATAAAGCCATTCGTTTATTGAAAAACGGATGTCAAGCTTTCTTAGCCCATGTTATGGATTTGAATAAAGACACGTCAAATTTGAATAATATTCCTGTTGTTAGCAACTTTCCTGACGTATTTCCTGAAGAACTTCCCGGTCTACCCCCAGAACGTGAAGTTGAATTCTTTATTGATCTTGAATCTGGTACAAAGCCCATTTCTAAAACCCCATATCGAATGGCTCCTATTGAACTTCAGGAGTTAAAAGTCTAACTACAAGAGTTGTTGGACATCGGTTTCATTCGTCCTAGTACATCTCCTTGGGGTGCTCCTATTTTATTTGTAAAGAAGAAAGATGGGAGTATGTGACTTTGTATCGATTACCGGGAATTAAACCATGTCACTATCAAGAATAGGTATCCGCTACCTCGTATTGATGACCTGTTTGACCAGTTACAAGGAGCACAATTCTTTTCAAAAATCGATCTTCGTTCTGGATATCATCAGCTGAAGGTTAAAACTGAGGATATTCCAAAGACTGCCTTTAGAACTCGGTACGGGCATTATGAATTCTTAGTCATGTCTTTTTGATTGACTAATGCTCCTGCGGCTTTCATGGATATGATGAACCGAGTATTCAAGGATTATTTGGATCAGTTCGTTGTTGTCTTTATTGATGACATCCTCATATATTCCAAAAGCCGTGAAGATCATGAGCACCATTTGAAGCTGGTACTCCAAAGGCTGCGTGAAAACAAGTTATATGCTAAGTTAAAGAAATGCGAGTTCTGGCTTGAGGAAGTAGCATTCTTAGGGCACGTGGTGTCGAAACATGGAGTATCTGTGGACCCGGCGAAGATTGAAGCAATACAAAGCTGGGAGCAACCGAAGACGGTGACCGATGTACGTAGTTTTCTGGGCTTAGCTAGTTATTATCGGAGATTCGTAGAAGGATTTTCTCGAATCGCTACCCCGTTAACTCAACTGACTCGGAAGGATATCAAATTCGTATGGAGCGAAGAATACGAGAAGAGTTTCCAAGAGCTTAAGAGGGGACTCATTTCGGCACCTGTTCTGACAATACCATCTGGTTCAGATGGATTTGTTATCTACAGCGATGCTTCAGGCAAAGGGTTAGGATGTGTTCTCATGCAACGTGGGAAAGTCATAGCCTATGCCTCGCGACAACTTAAAGAATATGAGAGGAATTATCCTACTCATGATCTAGAGTTGGCTGCAGTCGTTTTCGCGCTAAAGATCTGGACGCACTATCTATATGGGGAGAAAGTGGAGATATATTCAGACCATAAAAGCCTCAAATATTTCTTCACTCAAAAAGAACTCAACATGCGGCAACGACGTTGGCTCGAGCTGTTGAAAGATTACGACCACACTATTCAATACCATCCTGGAAAAGTAAATGTGGTAGCTGACGCGTTGAGTAGAAGATCATATGCAGGAACGAGTGCGATGATGTCAAGTATACGCGTAGAACCAACTTTAATCGATAAAGTTAAAGTTGCTCAAGCTACAGACCCGGAGCTGATGTGTATGAAGAAGAAAGTGCAAGAAGATGCTATTCCAGAAGCAAGAATCGATGAAGAAGGAATACTTCGAGTCTACTCCAGACTTTGTGTTCCTAACGATTCTGATTTGAAGTACAAGATCATGATGGAGGCACACAATACACCATTTGCAATCCATCCTGGAAGTACTAAAATGTATCGTGATTTTCGACATACATTTTGGTGGAACAATATGAAGCGAGAGATTGCAAAGTTTATCTCGAGGTGTTTAACTTGTCAATGTGTAAAGGCGGAGCATCAAGTACCAAAGGGTCCATTGCAACCACTTGAGATTCTAAAATGGAAGTGGGAACACATTACCATGGATTTCGTTACGGGTCTTCCCACGGTTTCTCAAGCCATAAATGCTATTTGGGTTATAGTTGATAGATTAACCAAGTCTGCTCATTTCTTGCCGATACGGGAGACTTATTCCCTTGAACGTCTTGCTAGTATGTACGTGAATGAGATTGTAAGGTTGCATGGCATGCCAGTATCCATAGTTTCGGATCGTGACCCAAGATTCACTTCAAAATTTTGGGTTAGCTTGCAAAAAGCTATGGACACGGATTTACGGTTCAGTTCGGCATACCATCCTCAAACGGACGGGCAATCAGAGAGGACTATTCAAACTCTTGAAGATCTATTAAGACTTTGTGTCCTAGATTTCAAAGGAAGTTGGGATAAGTACCTACCATTGGTGGAATTCTCCTACAATAACAGTTATCAGGCAAGTATAGGTGTGGCTCCCTTTGAAGCATTGTATGGACGAAAATGTTGCTCTCCAGTATGTTAGGATGAGGTGGGAGAAGCAGCGTTGTTGGGACCAGAGTTGATACGAATGACTACAGAGAAGATCCAAACGATTCAACAACGTATACAAACGGCACAGGATCGACAAAAGAGTTATGTGGATCTTCATCGAAAGGACGTGGAATTTGACATTGGGGATCATGTATTATTACGTGTAGCTCCATGGAAAGGAGTTACAAGATTTGGGAAGAGAGGAAAGCTCAATCCACGATTTATTGGTCCATTTCAGATTCTTGACCGAGTAGGAAATGTGGCCTATAGACTCGCGTTACCTCCAAGTATGTCTCGTGTTCATAATGTTTTTCATATATCTATGCTTCGTAAATATGTGAAAGACCCGAACCACGTTATTGAGTTAGAACCGGACGAGATAGCCGAAGACTTAACGTACGAGGAGATACCTGTCAAGATCCTGGATAGGAAGGAGCATGTCTTACGCACGAAGGTCATACCACAAGTTAAAGTTTTGTGGAAAAACCATGCTATTGAGGAAATGACCTGGGAGTTGGAAACGGAAATGAAAGTGAGGTATCCTCATCTTTTCGAAACACCAGGTACGTATGTCAATTTCGAGGACGAAATTTCATAAGGAGGGGAGGTTGTAACACCCCAAATTATTAATAAATAAAATTTAATTTCTTCTATTTATTATTCTGAAATAGTAAGGGTTGATTTGATTATTGTGGTCAGTTATGGGTAAAATGCGCAAATATTTTAAATAAGCAAGTGGTTATAAAATATTCATTGTTGTCGGGAAATATTCGCTTGGTCGTGGAATATTCTTACTGTCGGAGAATATTCGTACGACGGCGCAGTCTTTTGTGGGTCCCATAACGGAAAGTGATTGGATGAATAAAATGACAAAAATTAGTTATTTATAAATAACGGCATAATTGTTACCGTTAATACTGTTGGAATACCCGGTGGTTAAAACACAGTAATACGCGTTGTTGCACAGTAGCACACGGTATTGCACCAATTATTGATTCTTACGTAAGAAGGCATTACTCAATAATTGTTACAGTAATTACTGTTCAATATTGTATTTTATTGATTCAATAATTGCTGCGTTGAGATTTTATATTACTGTTGTTTTAATAATTGTCACTACACAGTATTTTCTATTATCAGAACAATAATTCATATTATCTGAATAATATTATTAGATAACATTATTGGCAATGTCTAGAAAGTTCTGTCTAAGGAGAGGTTTGGTCATCTAATTACGCGCCAGTAAGGAGAGATCCTTATTGGAAAGCCCCCTCTTTCTTGGGAACGGCCTGGTTGCTAGTACTGTGATTCTGTAATATTATTTGTGTATAATTAATTATTGATTTATATGATGAGGAAAATATTGATTTTATGTGGATATAGATGGAGAAAATTTTTAATATGACAATTGTTGAAAATTAATATTTTATCTTTTTCTGATAAAATAATTTATTTAAATATATTATTTTAATAATATATTGATGATAGCATTTTTACAATGAATGTGGGATATATGAGTATATGAGAAGGAAGAGTATTTTTGTGGCATTAAATGATTAACACATATTTTGTGTGTTGGTGAACATAATTCTTGACCGAAAATTTATTATTGACGGTAAAATCACCCGTTTGTGGATTTCGGTCAATTTCTGTTTGAAATTTGGAAAAACTTTCTTCTACAAAGTTGTAGAGAATTGAATTTCCTATAAAGACTCGCGAGATTCGAATTTTCTGATAAAAGGGCTATTTATTATGAATTATTGAAGTTTCGAAGTTCCGAAATAATTGATTTTTGGAAGTTTTAATTATTTTTTTCAAAGAAAACGTTTTTTGTTTGTTTTGTGGGCTACAACATGTGCATAATGAGCTGAGTTCAGATGGTCTTGAGGTGGGCTTGAAAATTATATATATATATATATATATATATATATATATATATATATATATATATATATATATATATATATATATATATATTATATTAAATTTTCTGCTTTGGTGTTCTAAGTATTTTCCTATAAATAGGGTGCTTAGGTTAGAATTGAAAATCACACCAGAAACACAAGTTTCTCTCTATTTCTCTCTATATCGAGCGTTTTCTTGTGAGTATTTGATACTTTGAGTGTTGCTATACGGTGCAAGTTTTCTTCAGCACTATATCTAGTATACCAGTCAGAAGTACCGTCTTTCCGAGGTAAGGGATGTTATTTCTTCTTAAATGATATTATTATTATCTTCAATATTATTATGCCGAAGTATTGATCTAAACTTTTTATCAAATTTGGAACTTTTCATGTCGGGGTTACTATTCATGAGTTACTATTCACGAGTTACTATTCACGAGTTACTATTCACCGAAAAATGAAATTTTCTTCTTTTCGTCCAAAATATCTATTCTGGATACTAGCTTTGATTGTATCCATGTTTTGATCATTCTTGAATTTTACTCTACTACGATTATTTATGAGGTATTTTTGGACATGGAATAGCTGAAATACGAATCCTTAATATTTATTATTTTGTTTCACTGGATTCGTTTCCTTTAAAATATTTTTCATCATCATCAGTCCTAACTAATGATATAATTGAATATCTTTGGCCTGTAGTGCAAAGATTAATGATTTCTGATGAATATCTTTGGCCCGTAGTGCAAAGACGAACAGGTGTTGAGGTGAACATGACCAACTGATGAATATCTTTGGCCTGTAGTGTAAAGATGACTATTTGATTCAAGATATTTATTGATTGATATTACAGGGATAAAATGTTGATGATGGGCTTTTAAATTCATAGATAATCGTAGATTTCATTCTCTACGTAACTTTTCTATGAATTATTATTTTCCGCTGCGAATATTGATTTAAAACTTGTTGTCTATTGTATTCTATTAAATTTTTCCCTGTTGAAGACTAACGATAATTTATTGTATATTATCTTAGTCATAATATTTTTTACTGGGCTAGTTGAGCTCACCCTTTTCCTTGTTGTTCCATTTTCTTCTCAGGAGGCGAGAATGTAGCAAGTACTAGTCGGGGTATGGAATGAAGGTTCTAGGAAGTTGTTTTAGTAGTCCTCACCATTTTTTTTTGTAAAATATTGTACCAATAATTGTAATGAGGACTTATTTGAGTGTGGATATTGTCTAAATGACAATATTTGTATTTACACTCACAGTTTTTATGTTGTATTAATAAAGTTGTAGTTGTTTCTGCACCATGTTATTGACGACTCAGAATGGGTGTTGTATACCTGTTTTGGGGGCGTCACAGCTGGACCCCACTTGCCATAAATGACCGCTTTGGGGAACCGTGTCAGACATGCTATATAAGTCCCAATCCCTCCATCACTATCACCTTTTCGAGCCTTCACCTTTTTCAAATCTTTTAGCAAATTTTCGGCAAGGGCGATTTTCGGCGAGCTACTCCTCACCCCTTTTTGTTGATTCCGACTGTTTTCGATCATTTTCCTGTATGCATCCTCCATCTAATGGCTGATTCTTGTGACCCAGCCCCAGCCGGTGACTCCGTTCCTCCCTCTGTCACCACCGACGACCTGGTTCCAATCGAGTTTCCAGTGGCTCCTTCCGACGCCACTCCCTCCACGATCCTGCCTACTTCAAGTAGCTCCGAGGTTAGAATCCAAAATGCTTCTCACTCTCAAGAGGAGTTTTCCCATCTACATACCCCATCCACCATAACACCATCTCAACTTTCCGACGTTCGGATTCTCTACAACATCCCTCTCGAATACAAACTTCGGGTCCCGAAGCCAGACGAGAAGATGTTCTGGAGGCCCGAAGGTGAGTGGGTTGCCGTCCCCCTTTACAATCTAAAATATGGGATTCGATTCCCTCTTCATGAGTTCATTTCCTCCTTTCTGAACTTTGCTGGCCTTGGATTCGCACAACTCGTGTCGAACTCATACATTCATCTCATCTCTTCATCGATTATTTTTTGCCTTTCTGGGGCAAAAATTCTTCGTTTTTGTATAACCGATTTCTTACTTGGGTCTACGTGTGGTCTGTGTAGGGCTACCGATTCACTTACTCCGGGCATATCACTTGGCTCCCATGCGAAGATATCGGCGTAGACTTGGAGTAATTCTATCAGTCTGATCCTGAAAGGTTCCGCTAACCCTGACCCAATCTTGATCAATTTTTCTTTCTTCCCTGGTACCAGCTCTATGTCTTCGATTTCTTCGGCAGGAAGAGCGAGCAATTCTGTACTGCCCTCAGTGAATGGTGTAACGACCCCAAAATAGGTTCATTCCATCCAACCTATTCTGAGTCGCCAAATACATGGTACAGAAAATAACTACAACTTTATTACAACAATTGTCGTGCAAAATACAACAACACATATGCTGTGAGTTTGGATACAAATATATACCAAATGTGACTCATGTTCCAACCGTGGACATCACCTCACAATAACACCTTACATAAAGGTATAGTCAAAAACTGTTTTAGAAACTAGAATCTTTGGAAAGTGCTCAAGGAAACCTTCATACATGGGAGGCCATGCGTCTAGGTTATGATAGATATCATATGGCCACAGAATTATCCTTGGTTGACCCAATAGACCCCAAAGAAAAACGAGAAGATTACTATCATATTCTTCCCAATGGTGAGTCTTCTCTTGACTTATCATTATCTCCACTGTCTCTAATTGAGAATTATACTTCAAACAAACACCAAGATTATATAGGTAGTGCCCATAGATATACTCAGCAAGTGGATGAGCACAACCCTGTCTTATGATGACACGAGGTTGTATGTCATTAGACATCTTGTATGATAGTGACAAAACACCCTTCCAACGTTGGGTTCACATTACCCTATTGGATTCACCAAATATAACTACTAAATGGACTTTTCTATACTGCTTCGGGAGAACATCCACAGCTAGAGACCACCGTTCTATTTTCCCGTTACCCTCGCTCGACCCAGCTACACTCTTATTACCTGAAAGGAATTGTGAAGCAAAAGGGTGAGCACAACTAGCCCAGTAAAGAATATCATGACTAAAGATAATTCAATTATCAATAGCCTTCATCAACAATAAATCAGAGATTTAGAACATATGGTAAATGATAAAAATTTCAACCATAGTTGCAGCGGAACAAGCAATCCATTAGAAGAGTCAAATAGACTATAAAGTCTATTATCTTCTCCATGTTAAAAATCCACCAACAATGTTTTATCCATGTAACATCACTCAACAGTTCCTTTCCACAATCATATGAATAACTCATAATCATAATTGTGACTATAAATTTTTCTTCGCACCCAGGACGAAGAATATTTTCATCACCTGTCTTTACCTGAAACATCAAAGATCATGGTTATACCAAATCACAGTTCCTGTTTATAATCATACTAACAAATCCATCTTTGCACTACGGGCCAAAGATATTCATCAACAAACCATCTTTGTACTACGGGCCAAAGATATTCAACAACAGTTCATCTTTGCACTACAGGCCAAAGATATTCATCAACAGGCCATCTTTGCACTACATGCCAAAGATATTCATCAACAATTCATATTTGCACTACAGGCCAAATATATTCATATCTCAAAGAAATATATAATCATTTCAGAATTTATATAAATAATAATTATAACCATGTTGATCAATTCACCTTTGCACTTAAGTTTTAGATATTCAATTATAAATTCAATGGTCATGATCATACCAGTCACAATTCAACTTTGCACTACAGGCCAAAGAGAACCCTAGTCATGATCATACCAGTAATCTACCCATCTTTACACTCCAGTGAAAGAGAATTTCAACATCAGGGTTATAAAAATGTTATATATGATGATAAAAATAATATGATCAACATATAGTTTTAATCTCAAGAGTAATATTCGTAACTCATGAATAGTAACCCCGACACAAAAGATAGAAATTCTACAATAAAATTCATACCAATATTTCGGTATAATGATATTGAAAGAATAACATTACTTAAATTTATAAACAATTTATTTTAATTGTTTACACTTTACTAATTAATACATTTAATCATCATAAAATGCCAACTCTTACAATTTCATCATCAATAACCAAAACCCTCATCAAAAATCTGCATATACCTCATATAGGATTCTCAAGCCATAAAATCCTATTTTCCAATTTTCTTTCTTCACAAAACATATTTAATTCATTTACTCATAACTAGACCATTTTCATGAAAAATACCAAATCAGTTCCAAAAATATTTCTTTTCTGGGATTTAGCATAATATAGTCCCATAGTGAACATATATTTTTCTCAGAATTTTTAAAAGTCATTTACTATTTTTCATATGGCCAAAATAGCCGAATATTTAGACATTTATCAAAAATTATACTTTTGTCCAAAAATTCTAAAATTTACAGAGTATACTTCTATCATATACATGTACTCCCAATAAAAATTTCATCAATTTTGGAGTTAACCATAAGGAATTATAAGCGGTTACTTTTAAAATAGTCTTTTCCCATAAAATTCATAACTCTCAATCTATACATCCAAAAATCACCATTTTTGGACACAATCAAGAAAACTCATCAAAATATCATTTCAAATTTTTCCAGAATTTTTAAAGATCAGAAAAATTACGAAACTAAAAATCATAACAACCCTTAAAATCCCTTAATATCCCTTACTATCCCTTACCTCAAAAGAGCAGTACTTCTGATCGGTATAAGGCTGAAGGAAACTTGCACTGATGAATAGCAACTCACCAAGTATCTAAATACTCACAAAATACACTCAATAATCTAGAGAGAGAAAGAGAGAAAGCTTATGTTTCTGGTGTGATTTTCAATTCTAACTTAGCCCTCTATTTATAGGAAAATTTTGGTAGGTTTGACCTGCAACCTGATGGCTTTACCTGCTACTATTCCCACCCACCACATTTGAAATATAATTCAGCACATTTCTTCACCAACCACAAGTGGGGCCCACCAATTCTAGAATTTTCCACCAAAATGATAAACTCCGAAAATTCAACAATTTCTGAACCAGTCATCTCGTAAAATTCATAACAAATCATACATTCATTTTTAACGGTTCAAAATTTGTGGACATATACTCAACTTATATATGTATAACATATCCAAAAATTACCACGATCCAACGGTCGGATTAAAAATTATAACCCCCGCAAAATATCTCAAAAACCCTGATTTTTATTACCTCCATTCCGACAAAAATACTGATAAAAACCTCAACATTAACTCCTTCATTTTTAACCACAAAAATATATCCCTCATTTATATCCACATAATATAAATATTTCCTTATCATATGAATTAATAATTAATTATTCACAAATAATATTACAGAATCACATTTATGACAACCAGGCCGTTCCCAGGAAAGAGGGGGCTTTCCAATAAGAATTTCTCCTTACTGGCGCGCAATTAGATGACCAAACCTCTCCTTAGACAGAACTTTCTAGACATTGACAATAATGTTATCTAATAATATTATTCAAATAATATGAATTATTGATCTGATAATAGAAAATACTGTGCAGCAACAATTATTGAAACAACAATAATATAAAATATCAACGCAGCAATTATTGAATCAATAAAATAAAATATTGAACAGTAATTACTGTAACAATTATTGAGTAGTGCCTTCTTACGTAAGAATCAATAATTTCAAAAATACTGTGCAATACCGTGTGCTACTGTGCAATAACGCGTATTACTGTATTTTAATCACCGGGTATTCCAACAGTGTTAACAGTAACAACTACGTCGTTATTTGTAAAAACTCAAATTTGTCGTTTTCTTCACCCGACAGTTATTCGTTATGGGGCCCACAAATAGCTGCGCCGTCGTACAAATATTCCCCGACAGAAAAAATATTCCACGACCAAACGAATATTCCCCGACAACAATGATTATTTTATAACCACTTGTGTATTTTGAAAAAAATCATATATCACCCTTAACTTTAACATTTATCAATTTAACCATTTACTGAATTGTAATTATAAAAAAAAATTGAATACTTTTATTTCATAAAATTCGGGGTCTTACAAATGGCTCGATCTCAATGGCCATTGTCTGCTTCTGCTTACTGACCCCGACCCCTGAAGAAATCAAGTTATTCCGTAGCACCTTCGGGCTATGTCTAAATCTCCTTTTACCTCTCCGATTCCGTTCGGTGTTAGAAACTTAATTTTGAAGTGGGGTATGGACGTGACTGCTTGCAGGGCTGCCAAGGTTAGTCTCCCGAGGATCACATTGTATGCTGAATCTACTTGTACGACGAAAAATCTGACCGTTATTTCGACCTGATTGGGTGTAGTGCCGAACTTGACTGACAGTTCGATGGTACTAGACACATACACCGGATCTCCACTGAACCCGTACAAATGTCCTTCACCTCCCAGGTCCATCTTTTTCCCTTGTAGATCCATCCTCTGATAGGCGTGAGTGTACAGTACATCGACTGAGGATCCGTTGTCTATCATCATCCGTTTCATGTCCACGATCCCGACTTGGGCAGTTATCACCAATGCTCCGTCATGCGGCTCGATGAGGTCTGTCGGATAATCCTCGTCCGAGAAGGAGATAGATGTTCTAGGATATGCCTGATCCTTCCTAGTAGTTGACCCCGTAACCGATAACACTGCCTCGAGATGCCCGCTTCTCTTCCTTCCCGTCATCCGTCCGACAGAACCTCCCGAGATAACATCAATCACGCCTCGGGCTGGGGGGTTCTGTGGAAGCTGGGTGTCCTGATCATGATTTCTGTTTTCTATCATCCTCCCCCCAAACCCTAGCTTGTAGCTGTATATATATATATATAAGTCACTTCCACCCCCATCCAACCTGGAGAAGGATTCCTTATCCCTCCATATAAAAGAATACAATCCTATTTTAATAAGGATTCTTGCACTGTCATAATAAATACATATGGGCCATCACCAGATCCGGATCATTAAATAGACTGGGCTGCACCATGGCTAGACCTAACTAATCACACTCCAACATTGCCCCCCAGTCTCTTATTTATAAGGAACTTATAAATGAGAGAGTATACAAATTTATCCCAACAAAACGACCATA
This sequence comes from Panax notoginseng, assembly GCA_016801055.1. Classification (NCBI taxonomy): domain Eukaryota; kingdom Viridiplantae; phylum Streptophyta; class Magnoliopsida; order Apiales; family Araliaceae; genus Panax; species Panax notoginseng. The sequence continues at coordinate 271,289,196 of CM029012.1, forward strand.
TTTGCCGAAGACAAAATATCACACCTGAACTCCATGTGCCGAACTAAAATTGTTGGCTCCCAATATCGCTGCCCCCTCCTCTTGTTCACTCATAAGATAGATAAACAATTTCCCTTATTACTACCGAAGATATAAAGAACCAACCTTATACCAACCGAACCAACCTTATCGCTACCGAAGATATAAAGAACCAACCTTATCACAACCGAAGAAATAAAGAACCAACCTTATCACAACTGAATATATAGAGAACCAACCTTATCACAACCAAAGATATAAAGAACCAACCTTATCACAACCGAATATATAAAGAACCAACCTTATCACAACCGAATATATAGAGAACCAACCTTATCATAGCCGAACCAACTCTATCACAACCGAACCAACCTTATCACAATCGAATATATAGAGAACCAACCTTATCACAGCCGAACCAACTCTATCACAATCGAATATATAGAGAACCAACCTTATCATAGCCGAACCAACCTTATCACTACCGAAGACAGATAAATAACCCACCGAACACATCCAACCGAACACCAATTATAAAGTTCATTCCGAGGAACTAAACGTATTTGTTCTGAAGAACCGTATAAATGTTTATTTCGACCGTTTGGGAGGACGTTGATCCGTCCCGAAGGAAGTTATCCGTTCGAGAGGACGTCAGTCCGTCCCGAAGGAAGTTATCCGTTCGGGAGGACGTTGGTCCGTCCCGAAGGATGTGATCCGTTCGGGAGGACGATGGTCCGTCCCGAAGGTAGTTATCCGTTCGGGAGGACATTGGTCCGTCCCGAAGGATGTGATCCATTCGGGAGGACGATGGTCCGTCCCGAAGGTAGTTATCCATTCGGGAGGACGATGGTCCGTCCCGAAGGATCCAACCTTATTATGCCATCCAACCTTATAACGCCAAAATAGTAGTCCCGACCCCAGTGGGAGGCTTCCTTTCGAGAGAACTAAGCCTTCCCGAAGGATCCAACATTATTACGCCATCCAACCTTATACTGCCAAAATAGCTGTCCTGACCCCTGCAAGATGCTTCGTTTCGGGAGAACTAAGTCTTCCCAAAGGATCAAACCTTATTACTCCATCCAACCTTATACTGCCAAAATAGTCGTCCCGAGGGAGGCTTTATATTTCCAAATGTAGACAGCTGAAGACATGTATGATGAAGCCAATGTGATATAGTCCGAGGCAAACTGCAATTATCCGAAGAGGATTGTTGTTACCCGAAGTGGGTTGTTGCCCAAATGTGACGGGACAGCCGTCAAAAGTCCAACAAAGTACGAACTTTAATTGCCCCCAGTTTTTATTTATAAGGAACTAATAAATAAGAGAGTATTCAAAAAGTCTCTACGGAATTTTTATCCTCAGGATTTATATCCTCGAGATTTGCATCTTTGGGATTTGTATCCTCCGAACTTTTATCCTCGCAGATGAGCACGTCGGCACATGTATAAGAATTGAATCCTTTAATTTCCTTCAGTCTGTGGTTCATGATGAAACCGAAATCGCCTTTAAAGCACTTCAATAATATAAAAGCTTAAACTTTTATCTCTGCGCTGGCTGAATTCGTTACTAGTGCGGTGACTCAGCACTAATTTATCATCACCTGGACCAAAGTGTTAATGTTTAGATTTTACATGCATCATGTGAATACTACCACTACATGTATAATATAAGCGATATAACAGGTAAAGTAATAAATACTTAGTTACAATCATGCTTCGATTGCTATTAGCAGAGTAATAATCGCACGTCTATCGACCTATGATGCATATATCCACACACATATTTTTAATTTAATAAAAGAGAATAACTTAAATAAATCAACACCAAGGTCAGGCTGTTTGAGCAGTGTTAATCGGTGAAGAATAAACCTCATTTTCTCACTCTACATACAAACAGAGAACTTAAAGTAAATCTTTCCTCCACTAAATGCATGGGCCCGAACGTGTACCAATGTAGCTGATATGAAGCATAATTATTTGAATTTTAACATGCCCACATTAATAGGTACACGTGCTTTGGTGCATGCTGTAAGACCCCGAATTTTATGAAATAAAAGTATTCAATTTTTCTTATAATTACTATTCAGTAAATGGTTAAATTGATAAATGTTAAAGTTAAGGGTGATTATAAAATAATCATTGTTGTTGGGGAATATTCGTTGGTCGTGAAATATTTTTTCTGTCGGGGAATATTCGTACGACGGCGCAGCTATTTGTGGACCCCATAACGAAAAACGGTCAGATGAAGATAACGACAAAAATTGAGTTTTTATAATTAACAGCGTAGTTATTACCGTTAACACTCTTGGAATACCCGGTGGTTAAAATACAGTAATACGCGTCGTCACACAATAGCACACGGTATTGCACAGTATTTTTGAATTATTGATTCTTACGTAAGAAGGCACTACTCAATAATTGTCACAGTAATTACTGTTCAATATTTTATTTTATTAATTCAATAATTGTTGCGTTGATATTTTATATTATTGTTATTTCAATAATTGTTGCTGCACAGTATTTCCCATTATCAGATCAATAATTCATATTATTTGAATAATATTATTAGATAACATTATTGGTAATGTCTAGAAAGTTCTGTCTAAGGAGAGGTTTGGTCACCTAATTGCGCGCCAGTAAGAAAAAATTCTTATTGGAAAGCCCCCTCTTTCCTGGGAACGGTCTGGTTGTCATAAATGTGATTCTGTAATATTATTTGTGAATAATTAATTATTGATTCATATGATAAGGAAATATTTATTTTATCTAGATATAAATGAGGGATATATTTTTGTGGTTAAAAATGAAGGAGTTAATGTTGAGGCTTTTATCAGTATTTTTGTCGGAATTGAGGTATTAAAAATTAGGATTTTTGAGATATTTTGCAGGGGTTATAATTTTTAATCCGACCGTTGGATCGTGATAATTTTTGGATATGTTATACATATATAAGTTGAGTATATGTCCACAAATTTTAAACCGTTAAAAATGAATGTATGATTTATTATGAATTTTACGAGATGACTGGTTCAGAAATTGTTAAATTTTCGGAGTTTATCATTTTGATGGAAAATTCTAGAATTGGTGGGCCCCACTCTTGGTTGGTGAAGAAATGTGCTGAGATTTTTATTCAAATGTGGTGGGTGAAAATAGTAGCAGGTAAAGCCATAAGGTTGCAGGTTAAGTCTGCTTCGGCGTGCTAACATTTTCCTATAAATAGAGGGTTAAGTTAGAATTGAAAATCACACCAGAAACATAAGCTTTCTCTCTCTATATTATGAAGCATATTTTGTGAGTATTTAGATACTTTGAGAGCTGCTATTCAGTGCAAGTTTCCTTCGACTTTGCATTCCAGTCAGAAATACTGCACTTTTGAGGTAAGGGATAGTAAGGGATTTTAAATGTTGTTATGTTTTTCAGTTTCGTAATTTTTCTGAACTTCAAAAATTGTAGAAAAATTTGAAATGATATTTTCATGAGTTTTCTTGATTGTGTCCAAAAATGGTGATTTTTGGATGTATAGATTAAGAGTTATGAATTTTATGAGAAAAGACTATTTTAAAAGTAACCGTTTATAACTCCTTGTGGTTAACTCCAAAATTGATAAAATTTTTATTGGGAGTACATGTATATGATAGAAGTATACTCTGTAAATTTCAAAATTTTTGGACTAAAGTATAAATTTTGATAAATATCTAAATATTCGGCTGTTTTGGCCATATGAAAAATAGTAAATGAATTTTAAAAATTCTGAGAAAAATATTTATTCACTATGGGACTATATTATGCTAAATCCCAGAAAAGAAATATTTTTGGAACTGATTTGGTATTTTTCATGAAAATGGTCTAGTTGTGAGTAAATGAATTAAATATATTTTTGTGAAGTAAGAAAATTAGAAAATAGGATTTTATGACTTGAGAATCCTATATGAGGTATATGCAGATTTTTGACGAGAGTTTTGGTTATTGGTGATGAAATCTTATGAGTTTGGCATTTTAGAATGATTAAATGCATTATTTAGTAAAGTGTAAACAATTAAAATAAATTGTTTATAAGCTTAACAAATATTATTCTTTCAATATCATTATACCGAAATATTGGTATGTATTTTATTGTGAAATTTCTACCTTTTTGTGTCGGGGTTACTATTCATGAGTTACTATTCACGAGTTACTATTCACGATAAAATTAGTTTCTTTTTCTAACCAAATTATAGTTGATTTATGAATATTACTCTTGAGATTAAATCTATATGTTGATCATATTATTTTTATTATCGTATATAACATTTTTATAATCCTGATGTTGAAATTCTCTTTCACTTGAGTATAAAGATGGGTAAATTATTGGTATAATTATGACTTTGGGTTCTCTTTGGCCAGTAGTGCAAAATTGAATTATTGACTAGTATGATCATGACCATTGAATTTATAATTGAATATCTTCAGCTTAAGTGCAAAGGTGAAATGATCAACATGATTATAATTATTGTTTATATAAATGATTATATATTTCTTTGAGATATTAATATATCTGGCCTGTAGTGCAAATATGAACTGTTGATGAATATATTTGGCCGTAGTGCAAATATGAACTGTTGAGGAATATCTTTGGCCTGTAGTGCAAAAAAGAAATATTGATGAATATCTTTGGCCTGTAGTGCAAAGATGAATTGTTGATGAATATCTTTGGCCCATAGTGCAAAGATGACATGTTGTTAAATATCTTTGGTCAGTAGTGCAAAGATGAACAGATGTTGAGATAAATATGACCAACTGGTGATACAAATGAATATCTTTGGTAGTAGTGTAAAGATGAAGTTATTAGTATGATTATGAACAGGAAATGTGATTTGGTGTAACCATGATCTTTGATGTTTCAGGTAAAGATAGGTGATGAAAATTATCTTCGTCCTGGATGAGAAGAGGAATTTAGAACTACAGTTATGATTATGAGTTATTCATATGATTGTGGATCAGAATTGTTGATTGATGTTACAGGGATAAAACATTGTTGGTGGATTTTTAACATGGAGAAGATAATAGACTTTATAGTCTATTTGACTCTTCTAATGGATTGCTTGTTCCGCTGCAACTATGGTTAAAATTTTTATCATTTACCATTTGTTCTAAATCTCTGATTTATTATTGATGAAGGCTATTGATAATTTAATTATCTTTAGTCATGATATTCTTTACTGAGCTAGTTGTGCTCACCCTTTTGCTTCACAATTCCTTTCAGGTAATAAGAGTGTAGCTGGGTCGATCGAGGGTAACGGGGAAATAGAACGGTGGTCTCTAGCTGTGGATGTTCTCCCGAAGCAGTATAGAAAAGTTCATTTAGTAGTTTTATTTGGTGAATCCAATAAGGTAAGGTGTACCCAACGTTGGAAGGGTGTTTTGCCACTATCATACAAGATGTCTAATGACATACAACCTCGTGTCATCATAAGACAAGGATGTGCTCATCCACTTGTTGAGTATATATATGAGCACTACCTATATAATCTTGGTGTTTGTTTGAAGTATAATTCTCGATTAAAGACAGTGGAGATAATGATAAGTCAAGAGAAGACTCACCATTGGGAAGAATATGATAGTAATCTTCTCGTTTTTCTTTGGGGTCTATTAGGTCAACCAAGGATAATTCTGTGGCCATATGATATCTATCATAACCTAGACGCATGGCCTCCCATGTACGAAGATTTCCTTGAGCACTTCTCAAAGATTCTAATTTCTAAAATAGTTTTTGACTATACCATTATGCAAGGTGTCATTGTGAGGTGGTGTCCACGGTTGGAACATGAGTCACATTTGGTATATATTTGTATCCAAACTCACAGCATATGTGTTGTTGTATTTTGCACGACAATTGTTGTAATAAAGTTGTAGTTATTTTCTGTACCATGTATTTGGCGACTCAGAATAGGTTGGATGGAATGGACCTATTTTGGGGTCGTCACACATGCTGTAAAACTAATCCACTTGAAAATTATATATGACATGAAAGTTATACTGACATGAATATAACAATTTTGAATAATAAACCCACATACTACTGCACAAAATATTATCAATTATATACTAGTATATCAGGGGCTTATCTGAGTTTGTTTTTAGATCGTGCACTACAGCAATATCGCTTCGCCTCTTGAAATAACTTGTTTCTGATGAGTCGACTTTAAATTGAGACGAGTTGTGAATATTCCTTTCCATGCTAACAAGTTAAGTTTGGTGATTTTTCGAATATAATTTTGTGTTCCCACAGACGGCGCCAATGTTAACGCCTGATTTTGTACGCCTGACGAAATCACCACCAAAACAGCAGGCCAAAATAGCGCCAGCGGTTGATGGAGTAATTGTTGTGAAATCAAACTCACGAAATACACTCACATAAACATAAATAAAGAAATATAAAATATGAACACAAGAATTACGTGGAAACCCAATTGGGAAAAAATCACAGGAAGAGAGAGAGTAATCCACTATAATAATATTGGGAGTACAAGGTGTGTATTTGTGTTGTATCTCTTGTGTCCTATGATATTTTGTTCTATCATCCTCCCCCAAACCCTAGCCATGGTGCAGCCCAGTCTATTTAATGGTCCGGATCTGGTGATGACCCATATGTATTTATTATGACAGTGCAAGAGTCCTTATTAAAATAGGATTGTATTCTTTTATATGGAGGGATAAGGAATCCTTCTCCTGGTTGGATGGGGGTGGAAGTGACTTATATATATACGGCTACAAGCTAGGGTTTGGGGGGAGGATGATAGAACACTATCATAGGACACAAGAGATACAACACAAATACACACCTTGTACTCCCAATATTATTATAGTGGATTACTCTCTCTCTTCCTGTGATTTTTTCCCAATTGGGTTTCCACGTAATTCTTGTGTTCATACTTTATATTTCTTTATTTATGTTTATGTGAGTGTATTTCGTGAGTTTGATTTCACAACAATTACTCCATCAACCGTTGGCGCTATTTTGGCCTGCTGTTTTGGTGGTGATTTCGTCAGGCGTACAAAATCAGGCGTTTATCGTCAGGCGTACAAAATCAGGCGTTAACATATATATATATATATATATTATATATATATATATATATATATATATATATATATATATATACCCTCCACAGACAACAAAACCTGCCAAATCTCACCGACTATATACAATTTGTAGTAATGAAATCTTGCTTAATTTGATCTATTAAAGATTTGGAGAGCCCGCGCGTATCCAAGGCATTAACATACATGTTTGGAACTCAACTTGACCCAAAAACTTAAGCCATTAAGTCTTGGGTCCATTCATGTATATTAATCTTTCACTCTTTCACTATTTATCTAATGTGGGACTCCAACTCACTTGTGATATCCCAACTCACTTGATGATCATCATCAAATGGTTGAGAAATCATGATTTTGCGCCTTTGATTACATAGGTAATTAAACAGAGTAGAGATTACATTTTAATTACTCACTTTGTTCATAAAAGATTGTCGTTTTAGAAGAAAAAATTTATTCTAAAAAGTTTGTCGTTTATAACTTTCGAGGAGAATAAATTATTTATTCTCATATATTACCCCTACCTTCTCTCATTGTCCCAAAAAATTCTCTCCATTGTATTAATAATTTTCAATTTCTCATAAAGGGGTAGGGATGAAATTTCAAACAAATTTTACTTGGTAAATGATACTCCTTCCTTTCCTAAATAAGTGACGTTTTGGAAAAAAAAAATTGTTTCAAATTATTTGTCTTTTACAACTTTCTAGGAGAATAAATTATTTACTTTCCTATATCACCCTTACCTTCTCTCATTGTCCCAAAAAATTCTCACTCTTATTATTAATAGTTTTTAACTTCCCATAAAGGGGTAGTGATGGAATTTCACACATATTTTAATTATTAAATGATAATATTAAATGACTTTCTTAATTCATGTGTAAAAATCTTAAACGATACTTATTTAAGAATGAAAAAAGTAGTATTTTCTTAATTCATGAGTTAAAACTTTAAACGATAATCTTAAAAAAAACGGAGGTAATATATGTGGGGAGTATGAATTAATGCATCATACTAGTATATATAAGTAGCACGCTTAATGCGCACTAAAATTAATCAACATTATTAGTGTTTTGAAGTAATTGATTACGATTACTTTTGATTAAAGGTGATTAAAATGGGGATGATGTAAGCATGCTCTTTTGTTAAGGGTTGATTGGATTACGTCTTTGGTCGCGATACGTGGGCCTCCCATATAAGTTAAGTATAAAGTCATCCAATCTTCTTTGTACTTAAATGATAAATCCAAAATCAATCAATTTTATTAAAAAAAAAAAGAAAGTGAATTGAACTAGCTAGCTACTTTGCTAGTGCACCCAAATAATAATATTCGCCGCCTGCGATTGATTCTATATTTGAATCTTGTTTTTTCTATTTTATTTTCGTTCATGAAATTTATTTAAAGGTCAACTGAATTTAATGTTACATTGTCATATTGTTTAAAACACGTACGATTCTTTGTTAGGTAGATGTTATTATCCTGGTCATTTATATAATCTGGTTTTTTAATTAATGTCAACCTCAATACACACTCGGGGCAGCTGTGACTTTTCTGAGTAGCAACGTTATATTTTGGCCTTTTACTAGTATTATATTATATGTATATATTTTTGTTGCATAGCTTTTTATCCGGTGCTCTCATAAGTACTGTGCATGATAATTTAATTCATATGAAAAAAAAAATTATTTTATAGCAAGTGTCTAGGTACTATAAAACTAAAGAAAATTACTAATTGATGCAACAAAACCTTTATTTAATCTAATAGAGCAATCAAACACTGAGGTTTACAGAATGATAACTCTGGTTTTGTTGAAAATTACAACTTTAATTTCCAAGACCACCATTTTCCAAAAATAACCAAAATCCCGGATTTCGTTCCTCTCAAAATTAAATGCGTAGCTTTTAATTTACAGAGAGAGAGAGAGAGAGCGATAGACAGATAGATGGATCATATATATATATAGAGAGAGAGTTCTACTTGGTTCATGCATGTTATAAAGATGGATCATATATATATATATATATATATATATATATATATATATATATATATATATATATATATATATATATATAATTAAGGGCCATCGTTTATTAATCTTAGATTATGTGACTAGTGTTGTTGGGGTTTGTTCATTGATGGGCGTAACGTTATTGCATGGCCATGCAGAGGAAGCTAATTGCTGCTGAAGTTGCCGAACCAGCAAAACTTGCCGTATGTCCGACAGTTTCTGCCGGAGCATAACTGACTGAGACCGGAGTTGTTCATTATCTCTCAGTACGAGTTGGCTATGATGCGTGACCAAACGCAGCCGGTTCATTATGTCCCGGTTCCCAACCTTTAGCCGGTTCACCTGATTCCTTAAGTTCTCCAAGTGTTTCTGTTTTCTCATGCGGGACCGCCGTGCCGATTCCCGGTTCGATAACATCCGTCTGCGCTTTCGCTCGTCAACTATCGGAGGTTCATCCGAACCTGAGTTGGAACTACTCCGCTTCCGGTTCTCTTCATTCGGACAGGAATTTGAACTAATATGTATTGGGTTAGAGTAATCAGAACCGGAATTGGAAAAGACCGGTTCTTGGGTTGGGTCTAGACCGAAAACCGGTTCGTCTTGGTGAAATGGAAAGGTTGGTTCTTGGCAATCCCAAGGCGTAAAACCGCCTTCGAAATCCGGAAAAGGGGTTTCGAAAAACGCGTCGGAGGACAACATTGCCGGAAAACTGGACATGGCCGGAAAACTTCTAACTAATATGGGAGGTAGGTAGGCGGAGGAAAAGGGAAGAAAGGATTGAGAAGAGGTTGATATTTAAGGGGCAAACGGAAGGGTGTTTGTGGTGGTCCACCGAGGGGTATTCCGGTCATTAGGTCATAGCTTTTGAGTCAGGTGCCACTAAGTTGTGGGGATATGCATGAATGAATTTATAAAGAGAGATGAGGGTGACATAAGGTGGTGGACCCCTATTAAAGATTGATGTTTTAAGCTTAGTAGTGAAGTAGTAACAAAGAAAAGGTGGGGTCACGGTTGACAGATGTCAAGAAAATATTGATAGAGCGTGAGAGGAACCAATAGTATAAAAAAATGCTTACGTGGAAGCAGCATTTTATTTCTAGGCGCGCTGATCGGGTGGGGCAGCCGTGGTCATAACCACGAGCCGATAGTAAAAGATGGCTGGCTCCTGCGCCAGGGACTCGGTTGGTTTTGTTTGTTGTCAGGTAAATGGCTCCTCCCAATAATCTATACATAACGAGCACTTCTGGGGCGACCGGATACGGCGACCGGTCTAAATTTTTTTTTTTTAAATGTCTCTCAAATAATTTATAAAATTTATTGGAATTAAAATTTTTACAGAAAAAAGTATTTTGGATGTCATTTGGATACATGTAAAAAATATGTCTATACAGACATTTAGAAATGACATTACAGGCATATGACTGTACAGATATATTTTTTACATGTATCCAAATGACATTCAAAATATTTTTTTCTGTAAAAATTCTAATTCCAATAAATCTTATAAATTATTTAAGAGACATTTAAAAAAAAAATTAAAATTGGACCGGTCGCCATATTCGGTCCCCCTAGACTTTTTCATATAAGAACAAAAGAGGCTCTTGAGCAATTTGATAGGTTTGAGCATCCATTATGTAACTTTGACCTCTTCCAATCCAAATATTGTATGCGACTCCAATGCTTAGGCAAATAAGCTATTTCAAAATTAAAGATATATTTTAATTTTTAAAAATAAATTTATAAAATTTTAAAATTTAAATTAATATAATTTTATTCAAGTTTTAAAAAAATTCAAATATATTTTTAGTTTTAACATTTTGTAAATTATTTTTTAAATATATAATTAATTTTAGAGCTGATGAAGTAAAGATTATTTGTGTTTTTTATGCCTTGTTGTTTAGCGAATAAATCTAGGCATGAAAGAAAAACAAGTTTCTTATTTTTGTAAGTTCAATTGAAAGTTATTTATTATGATATTTTTTGTGACAATCTCAAAATAGGTCCATTCCATCCAACCTATTCTGAGTCGCCAAATATATGGTACAGAAAACAACTACAACTTTATTACAACAATTGTCGTGCAAAATACAACAACACGTATGCTGAGTTTTTGGATACAAATATATACCAAATGTGACATTGAACATCATCATGTATCAGCACCTCACAAAGGTACCTTACATAAAGGTACAGTCAAAAACTGTTTTAGAAACTAGAATCTTTGGGAAGTGCTCAAGGAAACCTTCGTACATGGGAGGCCATGCGTCTAGGTTATGATAGATATCATATGGCCACAGAATTATCCTTGGTTTACCCAATAGACCCCAAAGAAAAACGAGAAGATTACTATCATATTCTTCCCAATGGTGAGTCTTCTCTTGACATATCATTATCTCTACTGTCTCTAATTGAGAATTATACTTTAAACAAACACCAAGATTATATAGGTAGTGCTCGTATATATACTCAGCAAGTGGATGTGCACAATCATGTCGTATGATGACACGAGGTTGTATGTCGTTAGACATCTTGTATGATAGTGGCAAACCACCCTTCCAACGTTGGGTACACCTTACCCTATTGGATTTACCAAATATAACTACTAAATGAACTTTTCTATACTGCTTCCGGAGAACATCCACAGCTAGAGACCACCGTTCTATTTCCCCGTTACCCTCGCTCGACCCAGCTACACTCTTATTACCTGAAAGGAATTGTGAAGCAACAGGGTGAGCACAACTAGCTCAGTAAAGAATATCATGACTAAAGATAATTAAATTATCAATAGCCTTCATCAATAATAAATCAGAGATTTAGAACATATGGTAAATGATAAAAATTTCAACCATAGTTGCAGCGGAACTAGCAATCCATTAGAAGAGTCAAATATACTATAAAGTCTATTATCTTCTCCATGTTAAAAATTCATCAACAATGTTTTATCCCTGTAACATCAATCAACAATTCTAGTTCACAATCATATGAATAACTCATAATCATAACTGTAGTTCTAAATTCCTCTTCTCATCCAAGACGAAGATAATTTTCATCACCTACCTTTACCTGAAACATCAAAGATCATGGTTACACCAAATCACATTTCCTATTCATAATCATACTAATAACTTCATCTTTGCACTACGGCCAAAGATACTCATTTGTATCACCAGTTGGTCATGTTTATCTCAACATCTGTTCATCTTTGCACTACTGGCCAAAGATATTCAATAACATGTCGTCTTTGCACTACGGGCCAAAGATATTCATCAAGAATTCATCTTTGCACTACAGGCCAAAGATATTCATCAATATTTCATCTTTGCACTACAGGCCAAAGATATTACTATCTCAAAGAAATATATAATCATTTCAGAATTTATATAAACAATAATTATAACCATGTTGATCAATTCACCTTTGCACTTAAGCTTAAGATATTCAATTATAAATTCAATGGTCATGATCATACCAGTCACAATTCAACTTTGCACTACAGGCCAAAGAGAACCCTAGTCATGATCATACCAATAATCTACCCATCTTTACACTCCAGTGAAAGAGAATTTCAACATCAGGGTTATAAAAATGTTATATATGATGATAAAAATAATATGATCAACATATAGTTTTAATCTTAAGAGTAATATTCGTAACTCATGAATAGTAAATCGTAAATAGTAGCACCGACTCAAAAAGGTAGAAATTCCACAATAAAATTCATACCAATACTTCGGTATAATGATATTGAAAGAATAACATTTCTTAAGCTTATAAACAATTTATTTAAATTGTTTACACTTTACTAATTAATGCATTTAATCATCATAAAATGTCAACTCTTAAGATTTCATCATCAATAACCAAAACCCTCATTAAAAATCTGCATATATCTCATATATAGGATTCTCAAGCCATAAAATCCTATTTTCCAATTTTCTTACTTCACATAACATATTTAATTCATTTTCTCATAACTAGACTATTTTCATGAAAAATACCAAATCCGTTCCAAAAATATTTCTTTTCTGAAATTTAGCATAATATAGTCCCATAGTGAACATATATTTTTCTCAGAATTTTTAAAAGTCATTTACTATTTTTCATATGGCCAAAATAGCCGAATATTTAGACATTTATCAAAAATTATACTTTTGTCTAAAAATTCTGAAATTTACAGAGTATACTTCTATCATATACATGTACTCCCAATAAAAATTTCATCAATTTTGGAGTTAACCACAAGGAATTATAAGCAGTTACTTTTAAAATAGTCTTTTCTCATAAAATTCATAACTCTCAATCTATACATCCAAAAATTACCATTTTTGGACACAATCAATAAAACTCATCAAAATATCATTTCAAATTTTTCAAGAATTTTTGAAGTTCAGAAAAATTACGAAACTGAAAAACATAACAATTCTTAAAATCCCTTACTATCCCTTACTATCCCTTACTATCCCTTACCTCAAAAGAGTAGTACTTCTGATAGGTATAAGGCTGAAGGAAACTTGCACTGATGAATAGAAACTCACAGAGTATCTAAATACTCACAAAATACACTCAATAATCTAGAGAGAGAAAGAGAGAAAACTTATGTTTCTGGTGTGATTTTCAATTCTAACTTAGCCCTCTATTTATAGGAAAATTTATGTAGGTTTGACCTGCAACCTGATGGCTTTACCTGCTACTATTCCCACCCACCACATTTGAAATATAATTCAGCACATTTCTTCACCAACCACAAGTGGGACCCACCAATTCTAGAATTTTCCACTAAAATGATTAACTCCGAAAATTCAACAATTTCTGAACCAGTCATCTCGTAAAATTCATAACAAATTATACGTTCATTTTTAACGGTTCAAAATTTGTGGACATATACTCAACTTATATATGTATAACATATCCAAAAATTATCACGATCCAACGGTCGGATTAAAAATTATAACCCCCGCAAAATATCTCAAAAACCCTGATTTTTAATACCTCCATTCCGACAAAAATACGGATAAAAACCTCAACATTAACTCCTTCATTTTTAACCACAAAAATATATCCCTCGTTTATATCCACATAAAATAAATATTTCCTTATCATATGAATCAATAATTAATTATTCACAAATAATATTACAGAATCACATTTATGACAATCAGGCCGTTCCCAGGAAAGAGGGGGCTTTCCAATAAGAATTTCTCCTTACTGGTGCGCAATTAAATGACCAAACCTCTCCTTAGACAGAACTTTCTAGACATTGTCAATAATGCTATCTAATAATATTATTTAAATAATATGAATTATTGATCTGATAATAGAAAATACTGTGCAGCAACAATTATTGAAACAACAATAATATAAAATATCAATGCAGCAATTATTGAATCAATAATAAAATATTGAACAGTAATTACTGTAACAATTATTGAGTAGTGCCTTCTTACGTAAGAATCAATAATTTCAAAAATACTGTGCAATACCGTGTGCTACTGTGCAATAACGCGTATTACTGTATTTTAACCACCGGGTATTCCAACAGTGTTAACGGTAACAACTACGCCGTTATTTGTAAAAACTCAAATTTGTCATTTTCTTCATCCTACAGTTATTCTGTTACGGGGCCCACAAATGGCTGCGCCGTCGTACGAATATTCCCCGACAGAAAGAATATTCCCCGACAACAATGATTATTTTATAACTACTTGCTTATTTTGAAAAAAAAAATTCATATTTCACCCATAACTTTAAACTTTTATCAATTTAACCATTTACTGAATAGTAATTATAAGAAAAATTGAATACTTTTATTTCATAAAATTCGGGGTCTTACAATCTCCCCTCCTTATGAAATTTCGTCCCCGAAATTTACGTACCTGGTATTTCAAAGAGTTGAGAATACATTACTTTCATTTCAGATTCCATCTTCCTTATCATCATGATTTCTCCATTGCTCATCTCCTGTATTTCAGATATCTTTCTAGAATACAGCTTCAAAACAAGGGTTAATTTAACAAATTAACATATCACATAATATCTCGATATTATGACTGACCAACAAATAAGCTTAGGTTGGACACACTAGCGAAGGATTTACTCATCTCTCCCCTCCTAGTTCTATTTCCCGATCTCTGCTAGAGACCATATCCCTAAGCTCTGATACCACCTGTGACAACCCCAAAATAGGTCCATTCCATCCAACCTATTCTGAGTCGCCAAATATATGGTACAGAAAACAACTACAACTTTATTACAACAATTGTCGTGCAAAATACAACAACACGTATGCTGAGTTTTTGGATACAAATATATACCAAATGTGACATTGAACACCATCATGTATCAGCACCTCACAAAGGTACCTTACATAAAGGTACAGTCAAAAACTGTTTTAGAAACTAGAATCTTTGGGAAGTGCTCAAGGAAACCTTCGTACATGGGAGGTGTGACGACCCCCAAAATAGGTTCATTCCACCCAACCCATTCTGAGTCGTCAAATACATGGTACAGAAAACAACTACAACTTTATTACAACAATTGTCGTGCAAAATACAACAACACATATGCTGTGAGTTTGGATACAAATATATACCAAATGTGACTCATGTTCCAACCGTGGACATCACCTCACAATAACACCTTACATAAAGGTATAGTCAAAAACTGTTTTAGAAATTAGAATCTTTGGGAAGTGTTCAAGGAAACCTTCGTACATGGGAGGCCACGCGTCTAGGTTATGATAGATATCATATGGCCACAGAATTATCCTTAGTTGACCCAATAGACCCCAAAGAAAAACGAGAAGATTACTATCATATTCTTCCCAATGGTGAGTCTTCTCTTGACTTATCATTATCTCCACTGTCTCTAATTGAGAATTATACTTCAAACAAACACCAAGATTATATAGGTAGTGCTCGTATATATACTCAGCAAGTGGATGAGCACATCCATGTCTTATGATGACACGAGGTTGTATGTCGTTAGACATCTTGTATGATAGTGGCAAACCACCCTTCCAACGTTGGGTACACCTTACCCTATTGGATTCACCAAATATAACTACTAAATGAACTTTTCTATACTACTTCGGGAGAACATCCACAGCTAGAGACCACCGTTCTATTTCCCCGTTACCCTCGCTCGACCCAGCTACACTCTTATTACCTGAAAGGAATTGTGAAGCAAAAGGGTGAGCACAACTAGCCCAGTAAAGAATATCATGACTAAAGATAATTAAATTATCAATAGCCTTCATCAATAATAAATCAGAGATTTAGAACATATGGTAAATGATAAAAATTTCAACCATAGTTGCAGCGGAACGAGCAATCCATTAGAAGAGTCAAATAGACTATAAAGTCTATTATTTTCTCCATGTTAAAAATCCACCAACAATGTTTTATCCCTGTAACATCAATCAACAATTCTGGTCCACAATCATATGAATAACTCATAATCATAATTGTAGTTCTAAATTCCTCTTCTCATCTAGGACGAAGATAATTTTCATCACCTGAAACATCAAACATCATGGTTATACCAAATCACAGTTCCTGTTCATAATCATACTAATAACTTCATCTTTGCACTACGGGCCAAAGATATTCATCAACAAGTCATCTTTGCACTACAGGCCAAAGATATTCATCTACAATTCATCTTTGCACTACAGGCCAAAGATATTCCTCAACAATTCATATTTAATTTATTTTCTCATAACTAGACTATTTTCATGAAAAATACCAAATCCGTTCCAAAAATATTTCTTTTCTGGAATTTAGCATAATATAGTCCCATAGTGAACATATATTTTTCTCAGAATTTTTAAAAGTCATTTACTATTTTTCATATGGCCAAAATAGCCGAATATTTAGACATTTATCAAAAATTGTACTTTTGTCTAAAAAATTCTGAAATTTACAGAGTATACTTCTATCATACACATGTACTCCCAATAAAAATTTTATCAATTTTGGAGTTAACCACAAGGAATTATAAGCGGTTACTTTTAAAATAGTCTTTTCTCATAAAATTCATAACTCTCAATCTATACATCCAAAAATCACCATTTTTGGACACAATCAAGAAAACTCATCAAAATATCATTTCAAATTTTTTCAGAATTTTTGAAGATCAAAAAAATTACGAAACTGAAAATCATAACAACCCTTAAAATCCCTTAATATCCCTTACTATCCCTTACTATCCCTTACTATCCCTTACCTCAAAAGAGCAGTACTTCTGATCGGTATAAGGCTGAAGGAAACTTGCACTAATGAATAGCAACTCACCAAGTATCTAAATACTCACAAAATATACTCAATAATCTAGAGAGAGAAAGAGAGAAAGCTTATGTTTCTGGTGTGATTTTCAATTCTAACTTAGCCCTCTATTTATAGGAAAATTTTGGTAGGTTTGACCTGCAACCTGATGGCTTTACCTGCTACTATTCCCACCTACCACATTTAAAATATAATTCAGCACATTTCTTCACCAACCACAAGTGGGGCCCACCAATTCTAGAATTTTCCACCAAAATGATAAACTCCGAAAATTCAACAATTTCTGAACCAGTCATCTCGTGAAATTCATAATAAATCATACGTTCATTTTTAACGGTTCAAAATTTGTGGACATATACTCAACTTATATATGTATAACATATCCAAAAATTACCACGATCCAACGGTCGGATTAAATATTATAACCCCCGCAAAATATCTCAAAAACCCTGATTTTTAATACCTCCATTCCGACAAAAATACGGATAAAAACCTCAACATTATCTCCATCATTTTTAACCACAAAAATATATCCCTCGTTTATATCCACATACAATAAATATTTCCTTATCATATGAATCAATAATTAATTATTCACAAATAATATTACATAATCACATTTATGACAACCAGGCCGTTCCCAGGAAAGAGGGGGCTTTCCAATAAGAATTTCTCCTTACTGGCGCGCAATCAGATAACCAAACCTCTCCTTAGACAGAACTTTCTAGACATTGCCAATAATGTTATCTAATAATATTATTCAAATAATATGAATTATTGATCTGATAATGGGAAATACTGTGCAGTGACAATTATTGAACAACAATAATATAAAATTTCAACGTAGCAATTATTGAATCAATAAAATAAAATATTAAACAGTAATTACTGTAACAATTATTGAGTAGTGCCTTCTTACGTAAGAATCAATAATTTCAAAAATACTGTGCAATACCGTGTGCTACTGTGCAATAACGCGTATTACTGTATTTTAACCACGGGTATTTCAACAGTATTAACGATAACAACTACGCCGTTATTTGTAAAAACTCAAATTTGTCGTTTTCCTTCACCCGACAGTTATTCGTTATGGGGCCCACAAATAGCTGCGCCGTCGTACGAATATTCTCCGACAGAAAGAATATTCCACGACCAAACGAATATTCCCCGACAACAATGATTATTTTATAACCACTTGCTTATTTTGAAAAAAATTCATATTTCACCCATAACTTTAAACTTTTATCAATTTAACCATTTACTGAATAGTAATTATAAGAAAAATTGAATACTTTTATTTCATAAAATTCGGGGTCTTACAGGAGGCCATGCGTCTAGGTTATGATATATATCATATGGCCACAGAATTATCCTTGGTTTACCCAATAGACCCCAAAGAAAAACGAGAAGATTACTATCATATTCTTCCCAATGGTGAGTCTTCTCTTGACATATCATTATCTCTACTGTCTCTAATTGAGAATTATACTTTAAACAAACACCAAGATTATATAGGTAGTGCTCGTATATATACTCAGCAAGTGGATGTGCACAATCATGTCGTATGATGACACGAGGTTGTATGTCGTTAGACATCTTGTATGATAGTGGCAAACCACCCTTCCAACGTTGGGTACACCTTACCCTATTGGATTCACCAAATATAACTACTAAATGAACTTTTCTATACTGCTTCCGGAGAACATCCACAGCTAGAGACCACCGTTCTATTTCCCCGTTACCCTCGCTTGACCCAGCTACACTCTTATTACTTGAAAGGAATTGTGAAGCAACAGGGTGAGCACAACTAGCTCAGTAAAGAATATCATGACTAAAGATAATTAAATTATCAATAGCCTTCATCAATAATAAATCAGAGATTTAGAACATATGGTAAATGATAAAAATTTCAACCATAGTTGCAGCGGAACTAGCAATCCATTAGAAGAGTCAAATATACTATAAAGTCTATTATCTTCTCCATGTTAAAAATTCATCAACAATAATTTATCCCTGTAACATCAATCAACAATTCTGGTCCACAATCATATGAATAACTCATAATCATAACTGTAGTTCTAAATTCCTCTTCTCATCCAAGACGAAGATAATTTTCATCACCTATCTTTACCTGAAACATCAAAGATCATGGTTACACCAAATCACATTTCCTGTTCATAATCATACTAATAACTTCATCTTTGCACTACGGCCAAAGATACTCATTTGTATCACCAGTTGGTCATGTTTATCTCAACATCTGTTCATCTTTGTACTACTGGCCAAAGATATTCAACAACATGTCATCTTTGCACTACGGGCCAAAGATATTCATCAACAATTCATCTTTGCACTACAGGCCAAAGATATTCATCAATATTTCATCTTTGCACTACAGGCCAAAGATATTACTATCTCAAAGAAATATATAATCATTTCAGAATTTATATAAACAATAATTATAACCATGTTGATCAATTCACCTTTGCACTTAAGCTTAAGATATTCAATTATAAATTCAATGGTCATGATCATACCAGTCACAATTCAACTTTGCACTACAGGCCAAAGAGAACCCTAGTCATGATCATACCAATAATCTACCCATCTTTACACTCCAGTGAAAGAGAATTTCAACATCAGGGTTATAAAAATGTTATATATGATGATAAAAATAATATGATCAACATATAGTTTTAATCTCAAGAGTAATATTCGTAACTCATGAATAGTAAATCGTGAATAGTAACACCGACTCAAAAAGGTAGAAATTCCACAATAAAATTAATACCAATACTTCGGTATAATGATATTGAAAGAATAACATTTCTTAAGCTTATAAACAATTTATTTAAATTGTTT
Organism: Panax notoginseng; assembly: GCA_016801055.1. NCBI lineage: Eukaryota > Viridiplantae > Streptophyta > Magnoliopsida > Apiales > Araliaceae > Panax > Panax notoginseng. The sequence continues at coordinate 271,309,444 of CM029012.1, forward strand.
ACACTTTACTAATTAATGCATTTAATCATCATAAAATGCCAACTCTTAAGATTTCATCATCAATAACCAAAACCCTCATCAAAAATCTGCATATACCTCATATATAGGATTCTCAAGCCATAAAATCCTATTTTCCAATTTTCTTACTTCACATAACATATTTAATTCATTTTCTCATAACTAGACTATTTTCATGAAAAATACCAAATCCGTTCCAAAAATATTTCTTTTCTGAAATTTAGCATAATATAGTCCCATAGTGAACATATATTTTTCTCAGAATTTTTAAAAGTCATTTACTATTTTTCATATGGCCAAAATAGCCGAATATTTAGACATTTATCAAAAATTATACTTTTGTCTAAAAATTCTGAAATTTACAGAGTATACTTCTATCATATACATGTACTCTCAATAAAAATTTCATCAATTTTGGAGTTAACCACAAGGAATTATAAGCAGTTACTTTTAAAATAGTCTTTTCTCATAAAATTCATAACTCTCAATCTATACATCCAAAAATTACCATTTTTGGATACAATCAATAAAACTCATCAAAATATCATTTCAAATTTTTCAAAAATTTTTGAAGTTCAGAAAAATTACGAAACTGAAAAACATAACAACTCTTACAATCCCTTACTATCCCTTACTATCCCTTACTATCCTTACCTCAAAAGAGCAGTACTTCTGATAGGTATAAGGCTGAAGGAAACTTGCACTGATGAATAGAAACTCACAGAGTATCTAAATACTCACAAAATACACTCAATAATCTCGAGAGAGAAAGAGAGAAAACTTATGTTTCTGGTGTGATTTTCAATTCTAACTTAGCCCTCTATTTATAGGAAAATTTATGTAGGTTTGACCTGCAACCTGATGGCTTTACCTGCTACTATTTCCACCCACCACATTTGAAATATAATTCAGCACATTTCTTCACAACCACAAGTGGGACCCACCAATTCTAGAATTTTCCACTAAAATGATTAACTCCGAAAATTCAACAATTTCTGAACCAGTCATCTCGTAAAATTCATAACAAATTATACGTTCATTTTTAACGGTTCAAAATTTGTGGACATATACTCAACTTATATATGTATAACATATCCAAAAATTACCACGATCCAACGGTCGGATTAAAAATTATAACCTCCGCAAAATATCTCAAAAACCCTGATTTTTAATACCTCCATTCCGACAAAAAATACGGATAAAAACCTCAACATTAACTCCTTCATTTTTAACCACAAAAATATATCCCTCGTTTATATCCACATAAAATAAATATTTCCTTATCATATGAATCAATAATTAATTATTCACAAATAATATTACAGAATCACATTTATGACAACCAGGCCGTTCCCAGGAAAGAGGGGCTTTCCAATAAGAATTTCTCCTTACTGGCGCGTAATTAAATGACCAAACCTCTCCTTAGACAGAACTTTCTAGACATTGCCAATAATGCTATCTAATAATATTATTTAAATAATATGAATTATTGATCTGATAATAGAAAATACTGTGCAGCAACAATTATTGAAACAACAATAATATAAAATATCAATGCAGCAATTATTGAATCAATAATAAAATATTGAACAGTAATTACTGTAACAATTATTGAGTAGTGCCTTCTTACGTAAGAATCAATAATTTCAAAAATACTGTGCAATACCGTGTGCTACTGTGCAATAACGCGTATTACTGTATTTTAACCACCGGGTATTCCAACAGTGTTAACGGTAACAACTACGCCGTTATTTATAAAAACTCAAATTTGTCATTTTCTTCATCCTACAGTTATTCTGTTACGGGGCCCACAAATGGCTGCGCCGTCGTACGAATATTCCCCGACAGAAAGAATATTCCCCGACAACAATGATTATTTTATAACCACTTGCTTATTTTGAAAAAAAAATTTTATTTCACCCATAACTTTAAACTTTTATTAATTTAACCATTTACTGAATAGTAATTATAAGAAAAATTGAATACTTTTATTTCATAAAATTCGGGGTATTACATTTTTCCCGTATCAAACCTTTGATCATTTTGTGGCACTTTTGTAGTTTTCAATTAATAAATATGCTAAACATAATATTTTTCGATATGATGACATTTTTTTAATATTAAATTTAAGAAATAAAGAAAAGAGATATTGTAAAATTTCAACTTTTTGAATAAAGATGAATTTTCTATAAATATTATTTTTGAATATTATGGAGTTAAATTGATATAATGTTATATTTGTGGGTAATATTTATAAATTTTGCATAGTATGCAAGTTGTTATAAAATATTCGTTTGGTCGGAGAATATTCTTTTTGTCGGAGAATATTCGTACGACGGCACAATCATTGGTGGACCCCACAACAGAATTATTGTCGGATTGAGAAAACGACAAAAATACTTTATGAAAATAACGGGGGAAGTTTTACCGTTGATACTGTTGAACTACTCGGTAGTAACAGTACAGTAATATGTGTGGTTGCATAGTAACACACGGTATTGATTATTGATGTTTACGTCAGAAGTCACTTAGTTTTGTTTAATTATTGCTATAGTAATTGTTGTGAATTTTACTTATTTTATTGACCCCTATTTACCCATTTTTTTTTCAAAATAATCATTCGGTATATATATATGTATTTATATATATATATATATATAAGTGGTGGGGGAATGAAAGGATTTTTTTTTTATTGGAGGAGTGTAATGAATCTTTTGGTGGAAGGAATTCCACTTGTAAATTGGGTGGAATGATGGAGTAATATATAGGGGTGTTCATCGGTAAAAAACCGAACCGGTATCGAAAGAAACCGAACGGAACCGAACCAAAAAATTCAGAAAATCAAGAACCGGTACCGAATAATCGGTTTTGGTACCGATTCGGTACAAAGTCGTACCGATTTTTTCGGTTCGATTTTCGGTTATACCGCAATAATTAAATAATTTTTTTTATATTAACAAATTTTTTAAAACTAAGAAATGAGAGTAGTAAATTACATTCTTACAAATATTAATTACAATTGTTAATCTAAAAATATTTAACTATCATATTAAATTGACATTTATATATGTATATTCAAATCAAGCAACAAAATTTTCTGGAGTCTCAACATGGCAGTGTCCAACCAACCAATTACCTACTGCCTTTTAGATCTAATTGATTCATATATTTCAAACATAGAATTTATTGCCACCTTTTTACAATTTTTATTTCATTATTGTCAGCAGCTGCTATGGGAAGAAGTAATAAATTATGGGAAAGAAGCCTTACACCACGAACTAACTGCTATGGGAAGAAGTAAGTTTGCAGCAACTTAAAAGTTGGTGAAATTTTTTTCGATTTTTTCGATTTTTCGGTATTTACCGAATTCAAAATTTCCATTACCGTTATCGGTACCGAAAAAGTTTAAAAAAATCAAAAAATTGATACCGAAAAAATAGAAACCGAAAAAAAACGGTATCGCCTGTACCGATTTCAATTGGTTCGGTAAAAAACCGAAAAAATCGATTTTTTTGAACACCCCTAGTAATATATATATATATATATATATATTATATATATATATATATGTTATATTTTTGCCTTATTTTGATTGGTTGGATGGTTGACAATTTGCATCGGTAGGTTACAAAAATTTTCATATGGGTGTATGTATGTTATATATATATATATATATATATATATATATATATATATATATATATATATATATATATGTTAAATTGTCCTTTGGTGAATCAAAAGTCCAGAATTGGAAGAGTTTGTCGGGTGAGTGCATTTAATTCAAACAACATTTGTGGTGTATATATATATTATATATATATATATATATATATATATATATATGTTATATTTTTGCCTTATTTTGATTGGTTGGATGGTTGACAATTTGCATCGGTAGGTTACAAAAATTTTCATTCGTTAGTTGCACATCTATTGCATCCGTTATTTTTCTTGTACAGTGCATTTCCATTCTTCTATAAATAGAAGCTCATTCCTTCATTATTTTCTAACGAATTCACTGAAACTCTAGAGAGATAAACTATAGAGAGAAAGAAGAAAAGTATTCTGCTACTTCCCTACTCTTATATTCAGTTTCTTTTACGGTAAGGGGTATATTTTTTTTGTATTCATGAAGAGAACTTCTGTTATTCCATTATTTATTATTCTGTTGGAATAACCTGTATACGCGGGCTACCCTATACTTGGTAAAATTCTTCTGTTATTTCATTCTTTATTATTCTGTTAGAATATCCTGTATGTGCGTTTACGCCGGACCTGGTTCCATTATCTATTATTCTGTCGGAATATCCTGTCTGTGCGTTTACACATGACCTGGTTCCGTTATTTATTATTCTGTTGAAATAACCTGCATGTGCGATCTATCGCATGCATGGTGATTTCTTTTGTTATTGCATTCTTTATTATACTCAGTTGGTTAAAACATTGACTTCTATACTCCATGAAATTAGTGGAATGTCCTTGATATTTGCGCTTCATCCAGTATCTTTTCATAGAATTATTCTTCTGAGCATTCTTGAATTTTACTGCACAAAGCAGTATCATGTTGACAATTTGGACGTTATTAGTTCCTTGATAAATTAATTCTTGAACTTGTTTTATTGAATTCTTATATCATTGTCATCATCCTCATGTTTATATTATGCTGAAAGTCATCTGTGGCCTGTAGTGCATAGATGGACTTGGTATGATTATGACCAGGGATTATTCGGTGTAATTATGACCATAATGTTATAAATGATGTGGTAAAAGTCCTCATTGGCCCGTAGTGCATTGATAGACAGTTGTTGACATGATTATGACCATTAATGAATACACAAATATTCTTGGCCCGTAGTGCATGGATAATTGTGGTCGTGATACTAAAGAATATCCTTGGCCGTAGTGCAGGGGTGATTTGATGATGTGAAATATTTATTAAGCTGAGTCTCAGCGATAACAGTGATGAAAAACCTTTTAAATCATAAAAGATAGTAGATTTTATTCTCTACTTGACTCTTTTAATGGATTGTTGGTTCCGCTGCAGTTAAACTTGATGTCTATTGTATTTTATCAGTTTTAACATTGTTGAAGATTAATGATAATTATTCTGCATTATCTTAGTCATAATATTTCTTACTGGGCTAGTTGAGCTCACCCTTTCTTTCATTGTTCTCTTCAAGAAATGAGAATATAGCTGAGAAAAGTCGGGGAACGGAGTGATGGTCCAGAGGATAGCATTAGTAGTCATCACTATTCTGTAAAATAGTGTGATAATAAATATAATGAGAACTCCTTTTGAGTTTGTATACTCTCTAGTAGACAATATTTGTATTCAAACTCACAGTTTATGTTTTGTCGTAATGTACACGACAGTTGTATTTAAATTATGTACCATGTATCTGGCGATTCAAGATGGGTGAGGTATACCTAATTTTGGGGGCGTCACAGATATCAATTAATTTAGAAGAAAAAGAGAAAAAAAAGAAAGAAGAGAGATATCAATTAAATTAATTTTAAGTATACTAGTAACAAAAATTTCGATATATATTTTAATTAGTTAGAGAGTTACGTATTGGACAATAGTAGTGGATAGGCACTAGGACTGAGCAAAAAATGGGTATATAACCGAAAAAACCGAACACAACCGAAATAATTTAACCGAAATATTCTGACAATTCGGTTATTTTTACTATTTCAGTTATATCCGAATTTTTGTACGGTTTTCGGTTAGTTTATACGGGTATTACTTTTGGGTTATTCAGTTTAACCGAATAACCGAACAACACTTGTTAAAATAAGACTCTGACTCAGCAGTCACTGACCACAGCACTCAGCCCATTCACTCTTATCCACATCCCATTCATTACTCTTATCCACGGCACTCAGTCTCTTACTCTTGAATTCTCTCGGCCCATTCATCAATCTTATCACAAACAAGTAGCAACGTCAAAGTTCATCGTCTCTGCTCGCGCCGCCGAACTCTACGGCCTCCAAGTTCTCGTCGACGAAATCCAAGACTTCCAGCAACGTCACTCGATTCGTGATGCTAGCTCGAGAGCTAATCATACCGAGAACAAATCGGCCGTTCAAAACGAGCATAATATTCGCTCACGAGGCACCTCAGTCTTGTTCAAAGTCTTATCGGCTTTCTCTTTCAGGTAGCCTCACGAAAATCAAGAGCCGCCCCCACCGGAACCGGACGATTCGACTCGTCGACAACACAAACGTGGGCACGGCACAACGAAGCATGGGGGCGTGGTGGAGATCGACACCAGTACCTTCATAGTAATCCCTGTTTTATGTACAAATTATATTGGTGCGTGGCTGTGGGTGGGTTCTGAGATGATTTATTTGATGGAGCTTCCAAATCCTGACCCCTACACTGGACGCCCTGAGCATGGGGACGAGATCGTCATACTTGTATAGTTGTATTGCAATTCGGGATGTGTGATGTGTGATGGGTAATTATTTTTATTGCCATTTTTTAGTTGAATGCAGAAAAAGTTGTGGCCCTTGCTGCAATTACTGAATGAATGTTTCTGTAATGGCACAATGTATTTCAGAAAAATGTTTTCCTTTTTGTTTTCTAATTTTGACAGGTAAACCATAAATGAATAAACACTTATAAATATATTTCTTAATTTCGGTTATTACCCGAATAACCGAATTATAAATTCGGTTATTCGGTAATTCGGTTATTCGTTAATGTGTAATTCGGTTACTTGTTCGGATATCAAAATTGAATAAAATTTCTTTCGGTTTCGGTTATAACCGAATAGTCTATTCGGTTCGGTTATAACCGAATGATCAGTCCTAATAGGCACTACTAGTAAAAATATTCTAGAATCACTAATTAAGTTGATGAGGTGCTTTTTTTTTAGATTATGTGGTTTTCAAAATTAACAATCACATTAAGATGGAGTGGTATCAAGAGGTGGCGGTGGGGTAATAGAGATTTTGAATAAAATATTTAATTTTATATGTTGATCATACGTGTAATTTTTTTTTTATTTTTTTTTGGAAAACATCTGAATTAGTTGCTCAATATCTATGCATAATACTTGTGTAATCTATATAATAATGACACAAATAGTTTATTAAGACATAGTATAATTTTAATATCTCATCTAAGAATTCCTAAAATTATTTTTGTATATAAGTACTATACCTGGTCTAAAATTTTAAATACTATTGTAAAACGAATTTTTTTAATTTAAATTTATTTTTTAAACTGATATCTAAAATTAGTTAAAAATATAGTAATTATAAAATAATAATATTAAAAATTCAAATTATTATTTATTAAAAATTTATATCATTTTAAAATTTAAAATAAATTTATATCTCTATTTTTGAAATAAAAGCATCGGTTTAACATCCATCCCCCAAATTGAAAGTCCCCGGCCATGAGTACCTTTTTGACTGACACAAATCTAGTACGTATATGGTTGCTTACGTTAGTGTGTAAAGCAAGTGGGTATATGGTTAATCGTTTTTTTCCTTTAAACAAACTAATGACCAGTATAATAATTCTTGGCTCGGCTGATTCTTGGCTCAAGTATAATTCTTTCTTTTATTAGCATTTAAATTAAAGAGAACAAAATATCATTTGTTTTAAAATTTATTCTCTTAAATCTTAATGTAAGATTTTTAAATTTCCCCTGGTCCTGTACAGGTGCAGATCCAATAATTTTTTTCAGTGAGATAATTTTAATTAATTTTTTATTGAAGTTAAATAAAAAAATTTAAAACTAATCAGAATAATGTTTAAAAATTAATTATAATGTTATCCTCCTATTATCAATAGTTTTAAAATTTATCATTTTCAATGTAAAGAATCAAACAATCACTCAATTATTTATCGCCTATTTGATTTCGGAAAGTGGTTTTATTAATATTCAACCGTCAAAATCACTCAACAATTTCAACCGAATGCACAAACAATCACTCAAGAAATTTCAACCGTATGTGCAATGTCTCAAACTAAATATAATTTTATATTCAAACAAAATCAAGCCACAACAGTCAAAATCAACTCACAATTCACAACACAACAAATTCAAAAAAAAAAATTGAAGTGCATATTCATTTAACCTCAATTCACAACAAATTTAAATAAATTTAAACTTTAAATTATCCAACAAAAAAAACTGTAAGACCCCAACTTATTAATGATAAGATCAAATTTTCTCTAAAATTATTGTGAATAATAAGGGGTTTATTTGATATAATACTTTGGTTATGGGTGAAAATGTGCAAATTTTGCAAAATAAGCAAGTGGTTATAAAATATTCATTTTGTCGGGGAATATTCGTTTGGTCGTGGAATATTCTTGCTGTCGTGGGAATATTCGTACGACGGTGCAGCCTTGTGTGGGTCCCATAACGGAAAGCGATTGGATGAAGAAAACGACAAGTATAAGTTATTTATAAATAACGGCGTAGTTGTTACCGTTGGAATACCGGTGGTTAAAATACAGTAGCACACGGTATTGCACAAATTATTGATTCTTTAGTTAAGAAGGCACTACTCAATAATTGTCACAGTAATTACTGTTCAATATTTTATTTATTAATTCAATAATTGCTGCGTTGATATTATATTTATATTATTGTTGTTTCAATAATTGTTGCTGCACAGTATTTTCTATTATCAGATCAATAATTCATATTATTTGAATAATATTATTAGATAACATTTTGGCAATGTCTAGAAAGTTCTGTC
>CM029012.1:271318288-271389938 GCA_016801055.1 Panax notoginseng
AAAAGGAATTGAAATGAAAGCAAGGTATTCTCAACTTTTGAAATACCAGGTACGTAAATTTCGGGGACGAACTTTCATAAGGAGGGGAGATTGTAAGACCCCGAATTTTATGAAATAAAAGTATTCAATTTTTCTTATAATTACTATTCAGTAAATGGTTAAATTGATAAAAGTTAAAGTTATGGGTGAAATATGAATTTTTTTCAAAATAAGCAAGTGGTTATAAAATAATCATTGTTGTCGGGGAATATTCGTTTGGTCGTGGAATATTCTTTCTGTCGGGGAATATTCGTACGACGGCGCAGCTATTTGTGGGCCCCATAACGAATAACTGTCGGGTGAAGAAAACGACAAATTTGAGTTTTTACAAATAACGGCGTAGTTGTTACCGTTAACACTGTTGGAATACCCGGTGGTTAAAATACAGTAATACGCGTTATTGCACAGTAGCACACGGTATTGCATAGTATTTTTGAAATTATTGATTCTTACGTAAGAAGGCACTACTCAATAATTATTACAGTAATTACTGTTCAATATTTTATTTTATTGATTCAATAATTGCTACGTTGAAATTTTATATTATTGTTGTTTCAATAATTGTTGCTGCACAGTATTTTCATTATCAGATCAATAATTCATATTATTTGAATAATATTATTAGATAACATTATTGGCAATGTCTAGAAAGTTCTGTCTAAGGAGAGGTTTGGTCATCTAATTGCGCGCTAGTAAGGAGAAATCCTTATTGGAAAGCCCCCTCTTTCCTGGGAACGGCCTGGTTGTCATAAATGTGATTCTGTAATATTATTTGTGAATAATTAATTATTGATTCATATGATAAGAAAATATTTATTTTATGTGGATATAAATGAGGGATATATTTTTGTGGTTAAAATGAAGGAGTTAATGTTGAGGTTTTTATCAGTATTTTTGTCGGAATGGAGGTATTAAAAATCAGGGTTTTTGAGATATTTTGCGGGGGTTATAATTTTTAATCCGACCGTTGGATCGTGGTAATTTTTGGATATGTTATACATATATAAGTTGAGTATATGTCCACAAATTTTGAACCGTTAAAAATGAACGTATGATTTGTTATGAATTTTACGAGATGACTGGTTCAGAAATTGTTGAATTTTCGGAGTTTATCATTTTGGTGGAAAATTCTAGAATTGGTGGGCCCCACTTGTGGTTGGTGAAGAAATGTGCTGAATTATATTTCAAATGTGGTGGGTGGGAATAGTAGCAGGTAAAGCCATCAGGTTGCAGGTCAAACCTACCAAAATTTTCCTATAAATAGAGGGCTAAGTTAGAATTGAAAATCACACCAGAAACATAAGCTTTCTCTCTTTCTCTCTCTATATTATGAAGCATATTTTGTGAGTTTTTAGATACTTGGTGAGTTGCTATTCATCAGTGCAAGTTTTCTTCAGCATCATATCGATATCCAGTCAGAAGTACTGCTCTTTTGAGGTAAGGGATTGTAGGGATAGTAAGGGATATAAGGGATTTTAAGGGTTGTTATGATTTTCAGTTTCGTAATTTTTCTGATCTTCAAAAATTCTGGAAAAATTTGAAATGATATTTTGATGAGTTTTCTTGATTGTGTCCAAAAATGGTGATTTTTGGATGTATAGATTGAGAGTTATGAATTTTATGAGAAAAGACTATTTTAAAAGTAACCGCTTATAATTCCTTGTGGTTAACTCCAAAATTGATGAAATTTTTATTGGGAGTACATGTATATGATAGAAGTATACTCTGTAAATTTCAGAATTTTTAGACAAAAGTACAATTTTTGATAAATGTCTAAATATTCGGCTATTTTGGCCATATGAAAAATAGTAAATGACTTTTAAAAATTCTGAGAAAAATATATGTTCACTATGGGACTATATTATGCTAAATCCAGAAAAAAATATTTTTGGAACTGATTTGGTATTTTTCATGAAAATGGTCTAGTTATGAGTAAATGAATTAAATATGTTTTGTGAAGAAAGAAAATTGGAAAATAGGATTTTATGGCTTGAGAATCCTATATGAGGTATATGCAGATTTTTGATGAGGGTTTTGGTTATTGATGATGAAATATAAGAGTTGGCATTTTAGATGATTAAATGCATTATTTAGTAAAGTGTAAACAATTTAAATAAATTGTTTATAAGCTTAAGAAATGTTATTCTTTCAATATCATTATACCGAAATATTGGTATGGATTTTATTGTGGAATTTCTACTTTTTGAGTCGGTGTTACTATTCATGAGTTACTATTCACGAGTTACTATTCATGAGTTACTATTCACGAGTTACTATTCACGAAATTGGTTTCTTTTACTAACCAAATTATAGTTGATTTATGAATTTACTCTTGAGATTAAATCTATATGTTGATTATATTATTTTATTATCATATATAACATTTTTATAACCCTGATGTTGAATTTCTCTTTCACTGGAGTGTAAAGATGGGTAGATTATTGGTATGATCATGACTAGGGTTCTCTTTGGCCTGTAGTGCAAAGTTGAATTGTGACTGGTATGATCATGACCATTGAATTTATAATTGAATATCTTTAGCTTAAGTGTAAAGGTGAATTGATCAACATGGTTATAATTATTGTTTATATAAATTCTGAAATGATTATATATTTCTTTGAGATATGAATATATTTGGCCTGTAGTGCAAATATGAATTGTTGAGGAATATCTTTGGCCTGTAGTGCAAAGATGAATTGTTGATGAATATCTTTGGCCAGTAGTGCAAAGATGAACTGTTGTTGAATATCTTTGGCCTGTAGTGCAAAGATGACTTGTTGATGAATATCTTTGGCCCGTAGTGCAAAGATGAATTATTAGTATGATTATGAACAGGAACTGTGATTTGGTATAACCATGATCTTTGATGTTTCAGGTGATGAAAATTATCTTCGTCCTGGATGAGAAGAGAAATTTAGAACTACAATTATGATTATGAGTTATTCATATGATTGTGGACCAGGAATTGTTGATTGATGTTACAGGGATAAAACATTGTTGGTGGATTTTTAACATGGAGAAGATAATAGACTTTATAGTCTATTTGACTCTTCTAATGGATTGCTCGTTCCGCTGCAACTATGGTTGAAATTTTTATCATTTACCATATGTTCTAAATCTCTGATTTATTATTGATGAAGGCTATTGATAATTTAATTATCTTTAGTCATGATATTCTTTACTGAGCTAGTTGTGCTCACCCTTTTGCTTCACAATTCCTTTCAGGTAATAAGAGTGTAGCTGGGTCGAGCGGGGTAACAAGGAATAGAACGGTGGTTATCATTTAGTAGTTATATTTGGTGAAGAAAATAGGGTGAGGCGAACCCAACGTTGGAAGGGTGTTTTGTCACTATCATACAAGATGTCTAATGACATACAACCTCGTGTCATCATAAGACAAGGTTGTGCTCATCCACTTGCTGAGTATATCTATGGGCACTACCTATATAATCTTGGTGTTTGTTTGAAGTATAATTCTCAATTAGAGACAGTGGAGATAATGATAAGTCAAGAGAAGACTCACCATTGGGAAGAATATGATAGTAATCTTCTCGTTTTTCTTTGGGGTCTATTGGGTCAACCAAGGATAATTCTGTGGCCATATGATATCTATCATAACCTAGACGCGTGGCCTCCCATGTACGAAGGTTTTCTTGAGCACTTCCAAAGATTCTAATTTCTAAAACAGTTTTTGACTATACCTTTATGTAAGGTGTTATTGTGAGGTGATGTCCACGGTTGGAACATGAGTCACATTTGGTATATATTTGTATCCAAACTCACAGCATATGTGTTGTTGTATTTTGCACGACAATTGTTGTAATAAAGTTGTAGTTGTTTTCTGTACCATGTATTTGACGACTCAGAATGGGTTGGGTGGAATGAACCTATTTTGGGGTCGTTACACATGGCCTCCCATGTACGAAGGTTCTTGAGCACTTCCCAAAGATTCTAATTTCTAAAACAGTTTTTGACTATACCTTTATGTAAGGTGTCATTGTGAGGTGATGTCCACGGTTGGAACATGAGTCACATTTGGCCTATATTTGTATCCAAACTTACATCATATATGTTGTTGTATTTTGCACAACAATTGTTTAATAAAGTTGTAGTTATTTTCTGTACCATGTATTTAGCGACTCAGAATAGGTTGGGTGGAATGAACCTATTTTGGGGGCGTTACATTTGGTATCAGAGCTATAAGTAAAGAGCCCCGAGCCTCTCGCTGGTGACTTCCTGTTGATGGGGGATGCACCGAAGCCAGACTCTCCGTAGGGGACGCCGTTCTGCGGTGGCAAACTGATAGGTACCATTGTGAGGTGCTGTGGTTGAAGCACCATGAGAGTCACATTTGGTATCAGAGCTTAGGGATATGATCTCTGGCGGAGATCGGGGAATAGGACTAGGAGGGGAGAGACGAGTAAATCCTTCGCTAGTGTGTCCTACCTAAGCTTATTTGTTGGTCAGTCATAATATCGGGATATTATGTGATATGTTAATTTGTTAAATTAACCTTTGTTTTTGAAGCTGTATTCTAGAATGATATTGAAATACAGGAGATGAGCAATGGAAAAATCATGATGACAAGAAAGATGGAATCCGAAATGAAAGCAAGGTATTCTCAACTCTTTGAAATACCAGGTGCGTAAATTTCGAGGACGAAATTTCATAAGGAGAGGAGATTGTAAGACCCCGAATTTTATGAAATAAAAGTATTCAATTTTTCTTATAATTACTATTTAGTAAATGATTAAATTGATAAATGTTAAAGTTAAGGGTGATATATGATTTTTTTCGAAATACACAAGTGGTTATAAAATATTCATTGTTGTCGGGGAATATTCGTTTGATCGTGAAATATTCTTACTGTCGGGGAATATTCATACGACGGCGCAGCCTTTTGTGGGCCCCATAACGGAAAGCGATTGGATGAAGAAAATGACAAAAATAAGTTATTTATAAATAACGGCATAGTTGTTACCATTAACATTGTTGAAATACCCGGTGGTTAAAACACAGTAATACGCGTTGTTGCACAGTAGCTCACGGTATTGCACCAATTATTAATTTTTACGTAAGAAGGCAATACTCAATAATTTTTACAATAATTACTGTTCAGTATTTTATTTTATTGATTCAATAATTGTTGCGTTGATATTTTATATTACTGTTGTTTTAGTAATTGTCACTACACAGTATTTTCTATTATCAGAACAATAATTCATATTATCTGAATAATATTATTAGATAACATTATTGGCAATGTCTAGAAAGTTCTGTCTAAGGAAAGGTTTGGTCATCTAATTGCGCGCCAGTAAGAGAGATCCTTATTGGAAAGCCCCCTCTTTCCTGGGAATTGCCTGGTTGCCGGTACTGTGATTCTGTAGTATTATTTGTGAATAATTAATTATTGATTTATATGATGAAGAAAATATTGATTTTATGTGGATATAGATGGAGAAATTTTTAAATGTGACAATTGTTGAAAATTAATATTTTATCTTTTTCTGATAAAATAATTCATTTAAATATATTATTTTAATAATATATTGACGGTGATATTTTTACAATGAATGTGGAATATATGAGTATATGAGGAGGAAGAGTATTTTTGTGGCATTAAATGATTAACACATGTTTTGTGTGTTGGTGGACACAATTCTTGACCAAAAATTTATTATTGACTGTAAAATCGTTCGTTTGTGGATTTCGGTCAATTTCTGTTTGGAATTTGGAAAAACTTTCTTCTGCAAAGTTGTAGAGAATTGAATTTCCTATAAAAACGCGCGAGATTCGAATTTTTTGATCAAAGGGCTATTTATTATGAATTATTGAAGTTCCGAAATTCCGACAGTCGAAAAGAGAACCCGAAGGTAGAGGAGATACCGATTGTGAGGGACTTCGTCGATGTGTTTCCAGACGATTTGCCAGGACTCCCACCAGATAGAGAAGTAGACTTTGTGATTGATTTGGCGCCCGGAACTGCTCCAATATCGAAGGCACCATACCGAATGGCGCCAGTAGAGATGAAGGAATTAATGGTACAACTACAAGAATTGTTGGACAAAAAGTACATTCAACCGAGCGTATCGTCGTGGGGAGCGCTGGTGTTGTTCGTGAAAAAGAAGGACGGATCGATGAGGCTCTGCATTGACTATAGAGAATTAAATAAGGTCACGATTAAGAACAGATATCCATTACCGAGGATTGATGATCGGTTTGATCAATTGAAGGGAGCAAAATACTTTTCCAAGATTGACTTGAGGAGTGGTTATCACCAACTGAAGGTGAGGCCAAAGTGTGACGCCCCCAAAACAGGTATACAACACCTATTCTGAGTCGTCAATAACATGGTACAGAAACAACTACAACTTTATTAATACAACATAAAAACTGTGAGTGTAAATACAAATATTGTCATCTAGACAATATCCACACTCAAATAAGTCCTCATTACTACAATATTTTACAAAAAAAATGGTGAGGACTACTAAAACAACTCCCTAGAACCTTCATTCCATACCCCGACTAGTACTTGCTACATTCTCGCCTCCTGAGAAGAAAATAGAACAACAAGGAAAAGGGTGAGCTCAACTAGCCCAGTAAAGAATATTATGACTAAGATAATATACAACAAATTATCGTTAGTCTTCAACAGGAAAAAATTTAATAGAATACAATAGACAACAAGTTTTAAATCAATATTCGCAGCGAAAAATAATAATTCATAGAAAAGTTACGTAGAGAATGAAATCTACGATTATCTATGAATTTAAAAGCCCATCATTAACATTTTATCCCTGTAATATCAATCAATAAATATCTTGAATCAAATAGTCATCTTTGCACTACAGGCCAAAGATATTCATCAGTTGGTCATGTTCACCTCAACACCTGTTCATCTTTGCACTACGGGCCAAAGATATTCATCAGAAATTATTCATCTTTGCACTACAGGCCAAAGATATTCAGTTATATCATCATTTAAGACTGAGGATAATAAAAAATATTTTAAAGAAAACGAATCCAGTGAAGCAAAATAATAAATATTAAGGATTCGTATTTCAATTTATCCATGTCCAAACATACCTTATCATAGTGAAGTAAAATTCAAGAATGATCAAAACATGGATACAATCAAAGCTAGTATCCAGAATAGATATTTGGACGAAAAGAAAGAAATTTTATTTTTTCGGTGAATAGTAACTCGTGAATAGTAACTCATGAATAGTAACTCATGAATAGTAACCCCGACATGAAAAGTTCTAAATTTGATAAAAATTCAGATCAATACTTCGGCATAATGATATTGAAGAAAATAATATTATTTAAGAAGAAATAACATCCATTACCTCGGAAAGACGGTACTTCTGACTAGAATACTAGATATAGTGCTGAAGGAAACTTGCACCGTAAAGCAACACTCAAAGTATCAAATACTCACAAGAATACGCTCGTTATAGAGAGAGAAATAGAGAAAAACTTGTGTTTCTGGTGTGATTTCAATTCTAACCTAAGCACCCTATTTATAGGAAAATGCTTAAAACACCAAAGCAGAAAATTTTATATAATAATAATATATTTATCAAATTTTCCTTAGCCCACCTCTAGACATCTGATCTCAGCCCATTTATATCACATGTTAGCCCACTTAAATGCCAAAAACGTTTTTCTTCAAAATAATAAATAAAACTTCCAAAAATCAATTATTTCGGAACTTCAGAAGTTCAATAATTCATAATAAATAGCCCTTTTTATCAGAAAATTCGAATCTTGCGAGTTTTTATAGGAAATTCAATTCTCTACAACTTTGAAGAAGAAAGTTTTTCCAAATTCCAAACAGAAATTGACCGAAATTCATAAACGGGCGATTTTATAGTCAATAATAAATTTTCGGTCAAGAATTGTGTCCACCAACACACAAAACATGTGTTAATCATTTAATGCCACAAAAATACTCTTCCTCCTCATATACTCATATATCTCACATTTATTGTAAAAATACCACCATCAATATATTATTAAAATAATATATTTAAATGAATTATTTTATCAGAAAAAGATAAAATATTAATTTTCAACAATTGTCACATTAAAATTTTTCTCTATCTATATCCACATAAAATCACTATTTTTCTCATCATATAAATCAATAATTAATTATACACAAATAATATTACAGAACCACAGTACTGGCAACCAGGCAGTTCCCAAGAAAGAGGGGGCTTTCCAATAAGGATTTCTCCTTACTGGCGCGCAATTAGATGACCAAACCTCTCCTTAGACAGAACTTTCTTGACATTGCCAATAATGTTATCTAATAATATTATTCAGATAATATGAATTATTGCTCCGATAATGAAAAATACTGCGTAGTGACAATTATTGAAACAACAGTAATATAAAATATCAACGCAGCAATTATTGAATCAATAAAATACAATATTGAACAGTAATTACTGTAACAATTATTGAGTAGTGCCTTATTACGTAAGAATCAATAATTGGTGCAATATCGTGTGCTACGCGTATTACCGTGTTTTAACCACCGGGTATTCCAACAGTATTAATGGTAACAACTACGCCGTTATTTATAAACAACTTATTTTTGTCGTTTTCTTCATCCAATCGCTTTCTGTTATGGGGCCCACACAAGGCTGTGCCGTCGTACGAATATTCCCCGACAACAAGAATATTCCACGACCAAACAAATATTCCCCGCAACAATGAATATTTTATAACCACTTGCTTATTTAAAATATTTGCGCATTTTACCCATAACTAACCACATTAATCAAATCAACTCTTACTATTTCAGAATAATAAATAGTGGAAATTAAATTTCATTTATTAATAATTTGGGGTCTTACACAGAGGATGTACCGAAGATAGCGTTCCGAACGCGATATGGTCATTATGAGTTTTTAGTAATGTCGTTTGGTCTTACGAATGCTCCTGCAGCATTTATGGGACTAATGAATGGTGTATTCAAGCCGTTTTTGGACAAATTCGTGGTGGTATTTATAGACGACATTTTGGTATATTCCAAAACCAAAGAGGAACATGAAGAACACTTGAGGTTAACGTTGGAAGTATTGAGAAGGGAGAAGTTGTATGCTAAATTTTCGAAATGCGAATTCTGGATCGAGAGAGTACAATTTATGTACAATTTCTTGGTCACGTAATCGATAAAGATAGAATTTCGGTAGATCCATCCAAAGTAGAAGCTGTGATTAACTGGGATCAGCCGAGAACGCCGTCAGAAGTAAGAAGTTTTCTTGGATTAGCAGGATATTATAGAAGATTCATACAAGATTTTTCTAAGATCGCAACTCCGTTAACGAATTTAACTGCGAAAAGCTGTGAAATTTGTTTGGACGGAGAAGTGTGAGGAGAGTTTTCAAGAATTAAAGAAGAGGTTGAGTACAGCGCCTGTGTTATCTGCTCCGGATGATACAGGAAATTTTGTTATTTTTAGCGATGCGTCGCATAAAGGACTTGGCTGTGTGCTGATGCAAAACGGCAAAGTCATTGCGTATGCATCACGACAGTTGAAGGATTACGAGAAGGGTTACCCAACCCATGATTTGGAGTTAGCTGCAGTTGTTTTTGCTTTGAAAATTTGGAGGCGCTATCTATACGGGGAGAAGTGTGAAATATATACGGACCACAAGAGTCTGAAATATATTTTTACACAGAAAGATTTGAATATGCGTCAAAGAAGATGGTTGGAATTAATCAAGGATTATGACTGTGAGATTTTATACCATCCAGGTAAGGCTAATGTGGTTGCCGACGCCTTAAGTAGAAAGGGTCGTTAGAAATTGATGATGTTGACTGCTCAGCAGGAGCTAATTGTAGATATGGAGAAACTGGAGTTAGAAGTGAAGTATCCTATGGAGATTGATGAGAAGCTATTTCAGATACAATCTGGTACAACTCTATTAGATAGAGTGAAGGAGGCTCAGCTTCAGGATGATGAATGTAAAAAGGTAACATCGAAGATATCCGAAGGAACCGAACCAAGATTTAAGATGGATAAGGAAGGAATATTGAGATTTGAAAGCAGAATTTGGGTTCTGCCAGTACAAGAAATTAAGGAAGAAATTTTGAGTGAGACTCATAGTTCAAGATATTCGATTCACCCTGGTTGTACAAAAATGTACCAAGATCTTCGACAACATTTCTGGTGGCCAAATTTAAAACGTGATGTTGCAGAATGTGTTGCCAAATGTCTGACATGTCAGAAAGTTAAAGCAAAACATCAGAGACCGAGTGGATTGCTACAACCGTTGGAGATCCCAGAATGGAAATGGGAACATATTACGATGGACTTCGTGGTTGGCCTTCCGACGACTCAGAAAGGCTACGACGCAGTATGGGTTATCGTTGACCGACTGACGAAATCCGCACACTTCCTTCCTATCAAAATCAGATTTAACTTAGATCAGTTGGCAATATTATATGTGAAAGAAATTGTTTCGAGGCACGGAGTGTCGGTGTCTATTGTTTCCGATAGGGATCCGCGCTTCACATCAAATTTCTGGAAATGTCTTCAGGAATGCATGGGTACACAACTGCGAATGAGTACAGCTTACCACCCTCAAACAGACGGACAGAGCGAACGAACGATTCAAACATTGAAAGATATGTTACGAGCCTGTGTAATGGACTTCAAAGGAAATTGGGATGATCACCTACCGTTGGTAGAGTTCGGCTACAACAATAGTTACCACGCTAGTATTGGTATGCCGCCTTACGAAGCGTTATACGGCAGAAAGTGCAGAACTCCGCTTTATTGGGATGAAGTTGGAGAAAGACAATTGCTAGGGCCAGAATTGGTACAGCAGACGACAGAAATAGTCAAAGTGATCCGAGCACGACTGGTAGCAGCTCAAGATCGACAGAAAAAATACGCTGATCCACATCGTAAAAATATCGAGTTTGAACCAGGTAGTTATGTTTTCTTGAAGGTCTCTCCCTGGAAGGGATAGATCAGGTTCAGAAAGAAAGGAAAATTGAGCCCAAGATTTATTGGACCCTTTGAGGTACTGCGAAGAATTGGAGAAGTTGCGTACGAGGTAGCCTTACCTCCAGCACTCGAGAATATCCACAACGTCTTCCATGTTTCTGTGTTATGACCTTACAAACCTGATTACAAGCATGTAATTGAATACGAACCCCTGCATTTTGAGAAAGACTTATCTTATGAAGAAATTCCTGTCCAAATTGTCGACCGAAAAGAACAAGTTCTCAGAAATAAAGTTATACCTTCTGTTAAGGTAATTTGGAGGAACCACAACGCTGAAGAAACTACGTGGGAACTCGAAGAGAATATGATGAAGAATTACCCTCATTTATTTACTTAATTATGTGTATGCGATTCTGGGGACAGAATCTTTGTAAGGGGGGAGAATGTAACGGGTCGAAATTATTGAGTCGTGATTCTGGGGACAAAATCCTTTTAAGGGGGAAAAGATGTGACGAACGAGAATTTTGTAAATTAATTTTAAATATTTATTGAATTAAATAAATATTTTTCAAGGATTTACTTATTAGATTTAATAATTAATTGATGCAATTGTGGTAGATTAATTTAATTATATGTGTTGCATTTATTAAATTAATGTAGAGAATTTTTATTATCAAAGTTTGTAATTATGTGAGCTTATTGAATTAAACGAAATATTTAATTAAGCATGATGTTATTTAATTAATGTAATTATTAATTAGAGATTTAATAAATTATTATTATTTATTAAAGAGATAATTAATATTGTGACTATGTGAATTAATGAAAAATTATTATATTTTAGTTAAAATAAATTATATAAGATATTGATTTATTTATAAAGAAGTGTGACATTAATTAAACTATATTATAAAGCTCTATTAAATTAAATAGTTTTGAATTATTTTGCTAAGCCAAACATGGCACTAAGGGAGGTTATGGGCAGTTAACCCATGACTGGGTTAATGACCATAATACGCCAGTTCTTATATCGACGTCTTCTTCTCATTCATTAATTGTCTAAGTCTGTAAAAGAGAAGGAGAGCATTTGAGAGTGTAATCAACAGGTTGTTGTGAAAGAATCACCATTAATCATCCCATCCATTAATTATACTCTGGGTAATTCTTCTTCCCAAATTCTTATTTTACGTCTTTTAAGTTTTCATAAAATGGCTTTCACATTTTTCTGTAAATCTCTGTATTTGGGAGATATGAGATGATTATAAGTTTATATATGGGTTAATATGTATCAAATCGTGTTTAATTATATATATTGTGTAAACCATAGTATCAGTTTCAGGAAATTACGTAGGATATAATTTTTTCAAAATAAACAGAGTACGTGATATGGCCATATGGCCTTATACGTGATAATTGATGTATTGATCATATATTATCCATAAATTTTACACCCTTATGTTATTGAGCATGTTAATACGAAGAGATCAAGCCTTAAACGAACGAATTCGATGTTATAACGAATCCGTACGGCTAAATTATGTATTTTGTTCAAAAACTTCAAGAACATCAAGAACAGTCCAATTTTACATGATTTAAATCTGTGATTATATGTTTTAATGGGTTAAAATCACTTTATAGATGTTGTATTATGAATATACATGAACTATAACTTGTGGGTATGTCTAATTTTGAGTAGAAATTAAGAAATTGGGAGAAATTGGCATGTTCTGCGATTTTTCGCGAACAGCCATTTCTGTGTCTGGTATGCCGCGCCGCAGCGTCGGCTACCAGTTCATTTCCCGCGCCGCAGCGCCCCCGTGCCGTAGCGCCATAACTCGAGCCACAGCGCCACGGCGCCGCAGCTTCAAGTGTCCGGCCGCAGCGCCATCGCGCCGCAGCGCGAAGACTTAGTACAAACGTGGCGCCGCAGCGCCACTCCCCAGAAAATTCAGAAATGTATTTTCCAAATGTTTAAGTCTAACAATGTGTTAGTTGTAAGACCCCGAATTTTATGAAATAAAAGTATTCAATTTTTCTTATAATTACTATTTAGTAAATGGTTAAATTAATAAATATTAAAGTTAAGGGTGATATATAAATTTTTTTCGGAATACACAAGTGGTTATAAAATATTCATTATTGTCGGGGAATATTCGATTGGTCGTGGAATATTCTTACTGTCGGAGAATATTCGTACGACGGCGCAGTCTTTTGTGGGCCCCATAACGGAAAGCGATTGGATGAAAAAAACGACAAGAGTAAGTTGTTTATAAATAACGGGGTAGTTGTTACCGTTAACACTGTTGGAATACCCGGTGGTTAAAATACAGTAATACGCATTGTTGCACAGTAGCACACGGTATTACACCAATTATTGATTTTTATGTAAGAAGGCATTACTCAATAATTATTACAGTAATTACTGTTCAATATTTTATTTTATTGATTCAATAATTGCTGCGTTGATATTTTATATTTCTGTTGTTTTAATAATTGTCACTACACAGTATTTTCTATTATCGGAGCAATAATTCATATTATCTGAATAATATTATTAGATAACATTATTGGTAATGTCTAGAAAGTTCTGTCTAAGGAGAGGTTTAGTCATCTAATTGCGCGCCAGTAAGGAAGAGATCCTTATTGGAAAGCCCCCTCTTTCCTGGGAACGGCCTGGTTGCCAGTACTGTGATTCTGTAATATTATTTGTGTATAATTAATTATTTATTTATATGATGAGGAAAATATTAATTTTATGTGGATATAGATGGAGAAAATTTTCAATGTGACAATTGTTGAAAATTAATATTTTATCTTTCTCTGATAAAATAATTCATTTAAATGTATTATTTTAATAATATATTAATGGTGATATTTTTACAATGAATGTGGGATATATGAATAAATGAGGAGGAAAAGTATTTTTGTTGGATTAAATGTTTAACACATGTTTTGTGTGTTGGTGGACACAATTCTTGACCGAAAATTTATTATAGACTGTAAAATCATCCGTTTGTGGATTTCAGTCAATTTCTGTTTGGAATTTAGAAAAACTTTCTTCTGCAAAGTTGTAGAGAATTGAATTTTCTATAAAAACACGCGAAATTCAAATTTTCTGATAAAAGGGCTATTTATTACGAATTATTGAATTTCTGAATTATTGAGTCTGAATTGATTTTTGTTACAAAATTGTTTAAAACATGTTTTGCATTTTTGGTGCATTTGTGTGAAAAATATGTTTTTGATGTGGTGGGCTAAGGAAAATTTGGTTATAAATATATTATTATATTCAATTTTCTACTTTGGTGTTTTAAGTATTTTCCTATAAATAGGGTGCTTAGGTTAGAATTGAAAATCACACCAGAAACTGAAGTTTTCTCTCTATTTCTCTCTCTATATTATCGAGTGTATTCTTGTGAGTTTTTTTGATATCTTGAGTGTTGATATACGGTGCAAGTTCGTTCAGCGTTATTCCAGTCAGAAGTACTGCTCTTTTGAGGTACGGGATAGTAAGGGATGTTATTTCTTCTTAAATGATATTATTTTCTCCAATATCATTATGCCGAAGTATTGATCTGAACTTTTTATCAAATTTAGAACTTTTCATGTCGGGGTTACTATTCATGAGTTACTATTCAGGAGTTATTATTCACGAGTTACTATTCATGAGTTACTATTCACGAGTTACTATTCATGAGTTACTATTCACGAGTTACTATTCATGAGTTACTATTCACGAGTTACTATTCACGAGTTACTATTCATGAGTTACTATTCATGAGTTACTATTCATGGGTTACTATTCACGAGTTACTATTCATGACAAAATTGGTTTCTTTTTCTAACCAAATTATAATTGATTTATAAATATTACTCTTGAGATTAAAACTATATGTTGATCATATTATTTTTTTTATCATATATAACATTTTTATAACCCTAATGATGATATTTCTCTTTGACTTGAGTGTAAAGATGGGTAGATTATTGGTATGATCATGACTAGGGTTCTCTTTGTCCAGTAGTGAAAAGTTGAATTGTGACTGGTATGATCATGACCATTAAATTTATAATTGAATATCTTTAGCTTAAGTGCAAAGATAAAATGATCAACATGGTTATAATTATTGGTTATATAAATTCTGAAATGATTATATATTTCTTTGAGATAATAATATATTTGGCCTGTAGTGCAAATATGAACTATTGAGGAATATCTTTGGCCTGTAGTGCAAAGATGAGTTGTTGATGAATATCTTTGGCCCGTAGTGCAAAGATGACTTGTTGTTGAATATCTTTGGCATGTAGTGTAAAGATGAACTGTTGGTGAATATCTTTGGCCCGTGATGCAAAGATGAATTTATTAGTATGATTATGAACAGGAACTGTGATTTGGTATAACCATGATCTTTGATGTTTCAGGTAAAGACAGGTGATAAAAATTATCTTCGTCTTGGATGCGAAATTTAGAATCACAATTATGATTATGAATTATTCATATGATTGTGGAAAGGAACTATTGATTGATGTTACAGGGATAAAACATTGTTGGTGGACTTTTAACGTGGAGAAGATAATAGACTTTATAGTCTATTTGACTCTTCTAATGGATTGCTCGTTCCGCTGCAACTATGGTTGAAAAGTTTTATCATCTACCATATGTTCTAAATCTCTGATTTATTACTGATGAGGACTATTGATAATTTATTTATCTTTAGTCATAATATTCTTTACTGGGCTAGTTGTGCTCACCCTTTTGCTTCATAATTCCTTTCAGGTAATAAAAGTGTAGCTGGGTCGAGCGAGGGATAACAAGGGAATAGAACGGTGGTCTATAGATATTTTGGGGTCTATTGGGTCAACCAAGGATAATTCTGTGGCCATATGATATCTATCATAACCTAGAAGCATGGCCTCCCATGTACGAGGGTTTCCTTGAGCACTTTCCAAAGATTCTAATTTCTAAAACAGTTTTTGACTATACCTTTATGTAAGGTGTCATTGTGACGTGCTATCCAAGGTTGGGACATGAGTCACAACTGGTATATATTTGTATCCAAACTCACAGCATATGTGTTGTTATATTTTGCACGACAATTGTTGTAATAAAGTTGTAGTTATTTTCTGTACCATGTATTTGGCGACTCAGAATAGGTTGGATGGAATAGACCTGTTTTGGGGGCGTCACAGTTGGTATCAGAGCTTAGGGATATGATCTCTGGCGGAGATCGGGGAATAGAACTAGGAGGAGAGAGACGAGTAAATCCTTCGCTAGTGTGTCCTACCTAAGCTTATTTGTTGGTCAGTCATAATATCGGGATATTATGTGATATGTTAATTTGTTCAATTAACCTTTGTTTTGAAGTTGTATTCTAGAATGATATCTGAAATACAGGAAGTACAAATGATGTGACAAAGTGAAAATTGACTAAGTGTAGTCAATAATTAAAGTAGACAACGAGAATGAGTTTATGTTGATTAGTTAATTTATAATTAACTGGTATTGTGTATATGAATGGTATGTAGGATTTAATTCAAAGAACGTGCTTAGTTAAAGTGTAATCTACGCACGAGGCAAGTATCCTATCCCTAACTCCATTCTATTGAGCAAGTTTATTTAAACTTAAACGTTACTTTTATGTCGAGCAAGTTTCTTAACCCTACTTTTTAATATCTTTCAAGATTATTAATTACCTTGAATAAGTTATCATTTCTATTATTCAAGTTCAAGTATGATATTACAGATTATTTATATTGTCAAAGCATGATTCAGTTATACAATAATTGTTCTATTGTATACGTTTGAGATTATTATTCAAATTGAATATCGTTATTGTTGAACCTTATTAGACTAGTGAACCTTATTGATTCAACTAGCCCATAGTTGATGAGCGTTCTAAATTTCAGAACCCTTGATGAATTTATCCAAACCAAACTTACTTTGTTACGGACTCGAATGTCAAACTGAGATGAACAACCCTATATAGGGGATTAATTACGCTTTAGCGTTAAGATATTGTGCACAATATGGTACTAAGGGCTGATCCCCCTAAGTACGAGAAGAAGGTCCATAGTCGTATGACTGTTAAAGGTTTCAAGTATATTTCTTGTTAACCTAGGACATAGTTCAAGGTCTATGACCCTCAGAA
Source organism: Panax notoginseng (assembly GCA_016801055.1). NCBI lineage: Eukaryota > Viridiplantae > Streptophyta > Magnoliopsida > Apiales > Araliaceae > Panax > Panax notoginseng. The sequence continues at coordinate 271,335,449 of CM029012.1, forward strand.
TTCTTTTGATTCTTGTTATTCATTCTCGATTCAAAAGTTGAGCTCTTATTCAGATGTCTTTGATTTATTCGCATGTTATTATAATGTTATTTCATTATTATACTTGTGGGCATTTGTGTTCACTCTTGCTTAATAATAACATTGCAGTTAAGAATGAAAGAAGCGATGAACCCTCCACTAGTAAGGGCAAGGGCAAAGTTAGCAAATGATGAAGACCTGTTATTTATTAACTGATGTATTTGTTTAAGACTTGAGTTATGTTGATGTTAAGACTTATTTGTTTAGAATTCCGCACAGATATTTTAAGGTTAGAGTAACCTGGGATTTATTTATGATTCAGTTGATGTAACCCTTAAGGGAAGAGATTTTATTTATGATTTCTATCTATTGTATGGTTTGATATTATTTATGGGTAGATAGATAGATGATGCTTGTGCAGTGAACACCAAATCCCGTGGAATCGAAGTACCCGAATTTGGGGGTGTCACAGTATAAGGCTGAAAGACACTTGCTCTGATGAATAGAAACTCTCAAAGTATCTAAATACTCACAAAATACACTCAATAATCTAGAGAGAGAAGAGAGAAAACTTGTTTCTGGTGTGATTTTTAATTCTAACTTAGCCCTCTATTTATAGGAAAATGTTAGCACGCCGAAGCAGACGTAACCTGCAACCTGATGGCTTTACCTGCTACTATTTCCACCCACCACATTTGAATAAAAATCTCAGCACATTTCTTCACCAACCAAGAGTGGGCCCCACCAATTCTAGAATTTTCCACCAAAATGATAAACTCCGAAAATTCAATAATTTCTGAACCAGTCATCTCGTAAAATTCATAATAAATCATACGTTCATTTTTAACGGTTTAAAATTTGTGGACATATACTCAACTTATATATGTATAACATATCCAAAAATTACCACGATCCAACGGTCGGATTAAAAATTATAACTCCCGCAAAATATCTCAAAAACCCTGATTTTTAATACCTCCATTTCGACAAAAATACTGATAAAAACCTCAACATTGACTCCTTCATTTTAACCACAAAAATATATCCCTCATTTATATTCACATAAAATAAATATTTTCTTATCATATGAATCAATAATTAATTATTCACAAATAATATTACAGAATCACATTTATGACAGCCAGGCCGTTCCCAAGAAAGAGGGGGCTTTCCAATAAGGATTTCTCCTTACTGGCGCGCAATTAGATGACCAAACCTCTCCTTAGATAGAACTTTTTAGACATTGCCAATAATGTTATCTAATAATATTATTCAAATAATATGAATTATTGATCTGATAATAGAAAATACTGTGCAGCAACAATTATTGAAACAACAATAATATTAAATATCAACGCAGCAATTATTGAATCAATAAAATAAAATATTGAACAATAACTACTGTAACAATTATTGAGTAGTGTCTTCTTACGTAAGAATCAATAATTGGTGCAATACCGTGTGCTACTGTATTTTAACCACCGGGTATTCCAACAGTATTAACGGTAACAACTACGTCGTTATTTATAAACAACTTATACTTGTCGTTTTCTTCATCCAATCGCTTTCCGTTATGGGGCCCACACAAGGCTGCGCCGTCGTACGAATATTCCCCGACAGCAAGAATATTCCACGACCAAACGAATATTCCCCGACAAAATGAATATTTTATAACCACTTGCTTATTTTGCAAAATTTGCACATTTCACCCATAACCAAAGTATTATATCAAATTAACCCCTTATTATTCACAATAATATTTAGAGAAAATTTGATTTTATTCATTAATAAGTTGGGGTCTTACAACCTCCCCTCCTTATGAAATTTCGTCCTCGAAATTGACGTACGTACCTGATGTTTCAAAAAGGTGAGGATACCTCGCTTTCATTTCTGATTCCAACTCCCAGGTCATTTCTTCAATAGCATGGTTTCTCCACAAAACCTTAACTTGTGGTATAACCTTCGTGCGTAGGACATGCTCTTTTCTATCCAAGATCTTAACAGGTACCTCCTCGTACGTTAAATCTTCAGCTATCTCGTATGGTTCTAACTCAATAATGTGGTTCGGGTCTTTAACATATTTACGAAGCATAGATATGTGAAAAATATTATGAACACGAGACATGCTTGGAGGTAATGCGAGTCTATATGCCACATTTCCTATTCGCTCAAGAATCTCAAATGGACCAACAAATCTTGGATTGAGCTTTTCTCTCTTCCCAAATCTTGTAACTCCCTTCCATGGTGCAACACGTAACAATACATGATCCCCAATATTAAATTCCACGTCCTTCCGATGAAGATCCGCATAACTCTTTTGTCGATCCTGTGCCGTTTGTATACGTTGTCGAATCGTTTGGATCTTCTCTGTAGTAATGCGTACCAACTCTGGTCCCAACAATGTTGCTTCACCCACCTCGTCCCAGCATACTGGAGAACGACATTTTCTTCCATACAACGCCTCGAATGGAGCCACACCCATGCTCGCCTGATAACTGTTGTTGTAGGAGAATTCCACCAATGGTAGGTACTTATCCCAACTCCCTTTGAGATCTAGGACACAAAGTCTTAATAGATCTTCAAGAGTTTGAATAGTCCTCTCTGATTGTCCGTCCGTTTGAGGATGGTATGCCGAACTGAATCGTAAATCCGTGCCCATAGCTTTCTGCAAGCTAACCCAAAATCGTGAAGTGAATCTTGGGTCACGATCCGAAACTATGGATACTGGCATGCCATGCAATCTCACAATCTCGTTCACGTACATACTAGCAAGACGTTCAAGGGAATAAGTCTCACGTATCGGCAAGAAATGAGCGGACTTGGTTAATCTATCAACAATAACCCAAATCGCATCTATGCCTTGAGAAACCTTGGGAAGACCCGTAACAAAATCCATAGTAATGTGTTCCCACTTCCATTTCGGAATCTCAAGTTGTTGCAATGGACCCTTTGGTACTTGATGCTCCGCTTTTACACGTTGACAAGTTAAACATTTCGAGATAAACTCCGCGATCTCTCTTTTCATATTGCTCCACCAAAATGTATGTCGAAGATCGTGATACATTTTGGTACTCCCAGGATGGATTGCAAACGGTGTGTTGTGTGCCTCCATCATTATTCTATGCTTCAAGTCAAAATCGTTAGGAACACAAAGTCTGGAGTTGACTCGAAGTATTCCTTCTTCATCGATTCTTGCTTCTGGAATAGCACCTTCTTGCACTTTCTTCTTCATACGCATCAGCTCCATGTCCGTAGCTTGAGCAGCTTTAACTTTATCGATTAAAGTCGGTTCTACTCGTATATTTGATATCATCATGTGGGTACTTGGAGCCTTCATCTCTATCTCCATCCTTTGCAAGTCATACAAAATGGGCCTTTGTGTTAACAACATTGCACTCGTACCCGCATATGATCTTCTACTCAATGCGTCAGCTACTACGTTTGCTTTTCCAAGATGATATTGGATGGTATGATCGTAATCTTTCAACAGCTCGAGCCAACGTCGCTGCTGCATGTTGAGTTCCTTTTGGGTGAAAAAATATTTGAGGCTTTTATGATCTGTATAGATCTCCACTTTCTCCCCATACAGGTAGTGTCTCCAGATCTTCAACGCAAAAACGACTGCTGCCAACTCCAAATCATGAGTAGGATAATTTCTCTCATATTCTTTGAGTTGTCGTGAGGCATAGGCTATGACTTTCCCATGTTGCATGAGAACACATCCTAACCCTTTGCCTGAAGCATCGCTGTAGATAACAAATCCATCCGAACCAGATGGTATTGTCAGAACAGGTGCCGAAATGAGTCTCCTCTTGAGTTCTTGAAAACTCTTCTCGCATTCCTTACTCCATACGAATTTTGTATCTTTCCGAGTCAGCTGAGTTAACGGAGTAGCGATTCGAGAAAATCCTTCCACAAATCTCCGATAATAACCAGCTAAGCCCAGAAAGCTACGTACTTCGGTTACCGACTTCGGTTGCTCCCAACTTTGTATGGCTTCAATCTTCGCCGGGCCGATAGATACTCCATGTTTTGACACCACGTGCCCAAGGAATGCTACTTCCTCAAGCCAGAACTCGCATTTTTCAATTTGGCATATAGCTTATTTTCACGAAGCCTTTGCAGTACCAGCTTCAAATGGCGCTCATGATCTTCACGGCTTTTGGAATAGATGAGGATGTCATCAATAAAGACAACAACGAACTGATCCAAATATTCTTTGAATACACGGTTCATCATATCCATGAAGGCAGCAGGAGCATTAGTCAATCCAAAAGACATGACTAAGAATTCATAATGCCCGTACCGAGTTCTGAAGGCAGTCTTTGGAATATCCTCAGTTTTAATCTTCAGCTGATGATATCCAGAACGAAGGTCGATCTTTGAAAAGAATTGTGTTCCTTGTAACTGGTCGAACAGGTCATCAATGCGAGGTAGCGGATACCCATTCTTGATGGTGACATGGTTCAATTCTCGATAGTCAATACAAAGTCGCATACTCCCGTCTTTCTTCTTTACGAATAAAACAGGAGCACCCCAAGGAGACGTACTAGGACGAATAAAACCGATGTCCAACAACTCCTGTAGTTGGACTTTTAACTCCTGAAGTTCAATAGGAGCCATTCGATATGGAGTTTTAGAAATGGGCTTTGTACCGGGTTCAAGGTCAATAAAGAATTCAACTTCACGTTCTGGGGGTAGACCAGAAAGTTCTTCAGGAAATACATCGGGAAATTCTCTAACAATAGAAATATTATTCAAATCTGACTTGTCTTTGTTCAAATCCATAACATGGGCTAAGAAAGCTTGACATCCGTTTTTCAATAAACGAATAGCTTTGTGGCTTGATATGACAGTGACTGATTTTAGTGGTTTAGTAGTTTGAATTCGTATGACAGGTTGGTTAGGAATATGAAAACTAACAACCTTACGAAAACAATCAATTTTAGCATGATGAGTGGTTAACCAATCAATTCCTAAAATCACATCAAAAGCAAGTATCTTTAAAGAGATAAGATCAACAGGTAATGTGATAGTGCCAACTTGGATCATGCAAGATTTATAAACTGTAGATGTAATGAAGGTTTCACCCAACGGAGTTTCAACAGATAAGTTAAGGTCCAATTTCTCCGGAGTCAAGTTTAAACGTTGAGCACAAGCAGGAGAGATAAAAGAATGGGTAGAACCGGTATCTAGTAAAGTATAAACTTCGCAAGAATTCAAGATTAGCTTACCCGTGATCACCTCGTTCGGGTTTCTTGCGTTTTGGCCAGTCACGACAAACGCCCTTCCAGGAACCGCTGATTTCGACTTATCCGGGACAACTTTTGGAGTCACCATCCCCGCTGAACTTGGTTTTGCTACAGTACACTCTCGAGCTATATGACCCTCCTTTCCACAGTTATAACATACCTTGGATTGTTGTGGGCAGTTTGGGCTGATATGTCCCTCTTTTCCACATTTGTAACATACGACAGGTGGTCGTTCTCCTCCCCTAGAAACAGTTGATGTTTGTGCTGACGTCTTCACGTTATCATTGTTGTAACTTCTCTTCTTGAAATCTCCTCCCGACTCGCTCCTTTTATTATCACGACCACGATTACCACCAGAGTGGTTACCGCTTTTGTCCGAATATTTTCCTCCCTGCTGGTTTTCATTGCTTCGATGACTGCCGCCACCGGTATGACCCTGGTTGTGGTCCCTCGGTTGTACATACTCATTATCTCGCTCTAATAATTGAGCCCTGTTTACAACATCTGAATATAAAGAAAATTTATGAGAGATAAGATATTGTCGAATCTCGGGTTTTAAACCTCTCAGAAACATCCTTGTCATTTGTTCCTCATTTTCGACCAAATGAGGTGCAAACCTGGATAACTCAGCGAACTTCGCCTCGTACTGGGACACCGTCATGTTGTTTTGTTCCAGTCTGATAAACTCCACCTCCTTCATATGACGAATACTTTTAGGAAAATACTTGTCATTAAATAGTGTTTGAAATGTTTCCCAGGACATGTTGAGTGCGTCAGGTTGGGTACGCTTTACAGACTCCTAACAGTAGTCTGCCTCACCGCGGAACATAAAGGTGGGGAATGGAACCTTCTGTTCCTCCGTGCATTCCAAGACATCGAATATCTTGGTAATTTGCTTGACCCACGTTTCCGTCATGATCGGATCCGGCTTTCCCTTAAATTCTGGTGGTCCCAATTCTTTGAACTGCTTAGCTGTGACAAACCGCGCGTTGTTATCATTTCCACCCGTATTCTGCACACGAGTCTCCCTCGTCTGATTTTGCATGAACTGCAAAAAGCTCCTAAACATTCCATCATTCATCGTTTGCTCGGTAACGTTGTTTACAGAAGGAATATTGCCTTCCTGTTGCACGTTCCCCTGGGTGGTGATCAAAGGTGTCTCCACGGTCTGATTTACTCCATTATTAACGTTCTCAGCTGCCATTCTTAAATACTGTCATAAAACAAGGGTTAATAGTCATGTCATATATTATCCCTATACTCTGACCGACCAAATAAACTCCAAATAAACTTAGTCAGGTCATACTAGCGAAGGAATTCTCCGTCTCTCCCCTCCTAGTTCTTGTCTCACATCTCAGCCAGGGATCATATCCCTAAGCTCTGATACCAACTGTGACGCCCCCAAAATAGGTATACAACACCCATTCTGAGTCGCCAAATACATGGTACAGAAAGCAAACTACAACTTCAATAATACAATTGTCGTGCAAAATACGACAACACATACTGTGAGTTTAAATACAAATATTGTCTTCTAGACAATATCCACACTCAAATAAATCCTCAATACAATTATTCAAACACTATTTTACAGAAATAGTGAGGACTACTAAAACATCTTTCTAGAACTATCACTCCATACCCCGACTAGATCCTGCTATGTTCTCACATCCTGAGAAGAAAAATGGAACAAAAAGGAAAAGGGTGAGCTCAACTAGCCCAGTATAGAATATTATGACTAAGATAATATACAACAAATTATCGTTAGTCTTCAATAGAGAAAAATCTGATAGAATATAATCGACAACAAGTTTTAGATTAACAACTGCAGCGGAAACAGCAAACCATTAGAAGAGTCAAGTAGAGAAAGAATTCTACTATCTTCTAAGATTTAAAAGTCCATCATCAATATTTTATCCCTGTAACATCAATTAATAATCATCTTTATCCAAATATTCATCTTTGCACTACAGGCCAAAGATATTTATTTGTATCACCTATCAGTCATGTTCATCTCAATACCTGTTCATCTTTGCACTATAGGCCAAAGATATTCATCAAGTAATCATACATCTTTGCACTACAGGCCAAAGATATTCAGTAATATCATCATTTAGGACTGAGGATGATGAAAATTATCTTAAAAAAAATGAATCCAGAGAGACAGAAGGACAAATAGTAGGGATTCATATAACAGTTTATCCAAGATCAATAATACTTCATAATAATCAATTGTGAAGCAGAATTCAAAAAAAAAGATCAAAATATGGATACAATCAAAGATAGTAACCATAATAGACATCTTGGACAAAAAAGAAAAATTTTATTTTTCGGTGAATAGTGCCGTATTCGTGAATAGTGTCGTATACGTGAATAGTAACGTATACGTGAATAGTAACCCCGACACAAAAAAATTTCAAATTTGATAAAAACTCATGTTGATATTTCAGTATAATGATATTGAAGAAAATAATATCATTTAAGAAGAAAATAATATTCCTTACCTCAAAATATCAGTACTTCTGGTCGGAATACCGGTATAAGGCTGAAAGACACTTGCTCTGATGAATAGAAACTCTCAAAGTATCTAAATACTCACAAAATACACTCAATAATCTAGAGAGAGAAGAGAGAAAACTTGTTTCTGGTGTGATTTTCAATTCTAACTTAGCCCTCTATTTATAGGAAAATGTTAGCACGCCGAAGCAGACTTAACCTGCAACCTGATGGCTTTACCTGCTACTATTTCCACCCACCACATTTGAATAAAAATTTCAGCACATTTCTTCACCAACCAAGAGTGAGGCCCACCAATTCTAGAATTTTTCACCAAAATGATTAACTCCGAAAATTCAACAATTTCTGAACCAGTCATCTCGTAAAATTCATAATAAATCATACGTTCATTTTTAACGGTTCAAAATTTGTGGACATATACTCAACTTATATATGTATAACATATCCAAAATTACCACGATCCAACGGTCGGATTAAAAATTATAACTCCCGCAAAATATCTCAAAAACCCTGATTTTTAATACCTCCATTTCGACAAAAATACTGATAAAAACCTCAACATTGACTCCTTTAATTTTAACCACAAAAATATATCCCTCATCTATATTCACATAAAATAAATATTTTCTTATCATATGAATCAATAATTAATTATTCACAAATAATATTACAGAATCTCATTTATGACAGCCAGGCCGTTCCCAAGAAAGAGGGGGCTTTCCAATAAGGATTTCTCCTTACTGGCGCGCAATTAGATGACCAAACATCTCCTTAGATAGAACTTTCTAGACATTGCCAATAATGTTATCTAATAATATTATTCAAATAATATGAATTATTGATCTGATAATAGAAAATACTGTGCAGCAACAATTATTGAAACAACAATAATATTAAATATCAACGCAGCAATTATTGAATCAATAAAATAAAATATTGAACAATAACTACTGTAACAATTATTGAGTAGTGTCTTCTTACGTAAGAATCAATAATTGGTACAATACCGTGTGCTACTGTATTTTAACCACCGGGTATTCCAACAGTATTAACGGTAACAACTACGTCGTTATTTATAAACAACTTATACTTGTCGTTTTCTTCATCCAATCGCTTTCCGTTATGGGGCCCACACAAGGCTGCGCCGTCGTACGAATATTCCCCGACAGCAAGAATATTCCACGACCAAACGAATATTCCCCGACAAAATGAATATTTTATAACCACTTGCTTATTTTGTAAAATTTGCACATTTCACCCATAACCAAAGTATTATATCAAATTAACCCCTTATTATTCTCAATAATATTTAGAAAAAATTTGATTTTATTCATTAATAAGTTGGGGTCTTACAAATATGGCTGAGCAGCAGGCCAACAACACCAATTGCCTGAAATTTTTGCAGTGGTCGTTAATCGTCATCGGAGTCGCCATCATGGTCGTCTTACTCGTTGGATTTGTCGGCGCGTGTTACCAGAACACCTTCCTAATGTACCTCTATTTGTGGTTTTGGGTCTTATACTAATTGCACTAATATTGTAAATAAATATGGAAAAGTTATTATTTTTGTAATTATTTTAGTGATACACTAATAGTGTAATTACTTACTTAATGTTGTATATTATTGTAAAGGACCATCAATTAATATACGGGATATGGTAAATGGACAGACATCAACGAAAGTCTTTGTTTTTGTCCAAATCCAAACTAGATGAATTTAAATACTACATTCCATGTGATTCAATTCTATTATATACTACTACATTTTGTTCTCAGACTTCATGGGATGGGATGGGCTGGGCTGGGCTGGCACAAACCACTTTGCTTTTATCCAAAAGTTCCATTAAACTATATAGTAGTTGCATGAGAATGTGGAAACACAATTTGAGCAGTCCATAATCCAATATTTTTAAAATATAAAGAAACTAAAACATACTACCACCACCCCTGGTAAGTTCTCTTCTTTATACTATTTTCGTCCCAAATGAAAAAACACGAGACTAGCTAGAACTTAATTCAAACCTGGAGAAATTAATTCAGCAACATTACCAAATACCAACTCCATTATGGGGGACATTTTTCTGCGATATTTTTAGTGACATTTTTTTTAGTTTTTTTTTATAATACCTTCCAAAAAATATATAGTATTTATTCTAATGAATTTTTTTGTAAAAAACAGTGTTTTAGATGTAATTTAGATACATACAAAAAATAGAATTGTACAATCTGTACAACCCCTGTTTCTTACATGTATTCAAATTACACCTAAAACACTATTTTTTATAAAAATTCCAATTAAAATAAATATTATATATTTTTTAAAAAGTACTAAAAATTTTTTTAAAAAAAATCGCTAGAAATATCCTCTCAACAATGTCCCCCTAGACTTATTGCTCCATTATACTCTAAACTAACAAATATTAATTTCCCCAAGAAAAACACTAGTACGTACTAGTAATTTAGTAACACTATAATTGATGCATCTGCCCGCCTTTAGATTATTGAAGACACCGACTGTCCACAGCTGCAGCGAGATAGATGTCTGTATTTTAGGTCACCAGAAGACAAAATTCCACACTCCCCAACCGTCACACCCTACAATTTCAACCTACCCCACCCACACAGACAGAGGGGAGCTGGTGGTACAAATTAAGCAGAAAACAGATTTGTACTATTTCACCGAAACCTCATTATCTGTTGTACATTGAAATAGTTTAGTAAAATGAAAACTATCAAGTAAAAAAGAAAAAAGGAAAAGGGAAGAAGTACTTAAGCACAGGCAAAAAGAAAATTCCCACCAGGATCAGTAAAAAGACAATAAAACTGACCAAAAAACCCCATCAACATCAATAAATTATAAAAAAGAAAAACTAATTCACACCTCTAATAAGCCAGGGTATAACTTATACACACATACAATTCTCAATATTCAGGCATGAGCTGACTAATTTTGCCTTCTTGATCGGCAGCCAATTTGCGTTCAGTAACCCTCAACCATATACACACTGCAGTAAAACTGAGCACCAAACTCAAGAACCCACTTCCCAATCCGATCCCAACAATGGCCAAAATCGACAACCCTCTACTCTTCAACGGCGGCAAAGGGTACCCATAAAGACCCTTATTTCCCTCGTACGACGTCGCATTGAACCTCGGCAAGTTCGCACTCCGGTTCACGAGCGTCGCCGGAATCTGGCCGCCGAGCCTATTGTTGGACACATCAAAAACGGATAGGCGAGCGAGGAGACCAGCTGCTGAGGGATGGGACCCACGAGGATATTGTCGTGGAGATCTATGACGTTGAGGTAGGCGCACATGGCGATCTGGGGCGGGATTTGGCCGGAAAGAAGGTTGGCAGAGAGGTTGAGTACGGCGAGGTTGACGAGGAACTGGAGGTCGGTGGGGAGGGGTCCGGAGAGGGAGTTGGAGGAGAGGTCTAGGGCTTGGAGATTGGTGCAGTTTGCGAGGTAAGGGGAGATGGAGCCCCTGAGAGAAAGGTTGGAGAGAGAGAGTTTGTAGATTCGGCCATTGTTGCAGGTGGCTCCCTGGAGGTAGGAAGTGAAGCCGAGGCATGGGTTGGCGAAGGTTGATTTTGTCCAATTTTGGAGGTTGTGATTTGGGTCTTGGAGTGATTGGCTGAGGTGGGTTAAGCAAGATTCGTCTTTTGGGTCTGATTTGGTGGGTGTGAAGAGGCTGGTAAATGTTAGTAGTGGAGTACAAAATAAGAACAGCCTCCAAACACCCATCATCTGGATTACTGAAAAAAACCAGAAAGATTCTTAGCTTTAAATCGGTATGTTTGTTGTAGTCAAGGCGCTGGGTTAGCAGATAGAGAGGGAGAGAAGGGCTGACTTTTAAACGTGGGAGTATACCTTTTTGGAATGTGGCTCCTTGAGGGAACGGGAAAATTAGAAGCAAGAAAGGAGGAGAGAAATAGAGACGATGATTTTCAGTTTTCAATTATTCTTCTGCTCCTCCTTTGTTCAATTTATGGCCGCGCGAGATAGAGGGAGAGGAAGAAAGTGGCTTTGTTGTCTGTTCTGTTGTTGAGAAGTCTTCCACTTATTTAATGGTTTTTGAATATACGGAGAGGACAAAGAGAGCACTTCATTTGGGTCTCGGGCGAGAGAGAGAGAGAGGCACTTGGGGCAAAATATACATATACGAGGTGTATGGGAATAATTTTATATGATAATAGATTTATTTAAAATTACACTGCATGGTAAGATTCTTTTCACCGTTAAATAGATTATTTTCATTTTGTTTGATAAATATAAATTATTTTAAAATAAATCATCTCAAACATGCCCGTAATCCACTCTCGAGTCTTGAGGGCCAATTTGCTATTTTGTTTTGTTTTAAAATAAAAAAATCATAAATTTTTAATTATTATATAAGAACATAATATATCCAAATTTATTATTATAAATACATTATCATGTTATAGTTATAATTGTTAATTGCACCAAACACCTAAGGTCCAAATGCATTCAAACCGTAACAATCTTATATTTAAATTTCAAACATTACGTTTGTGAAGTAAATATATTATCTTTGAACTTCGTTTGCTTAACGAAAGACCAGATAATATTTCTCTTCTCCATGGGGGTGCTGAGGGACCGGGTGTAGGGGAATAATGCGTATAAAAAATTTGAATCCGATTAGCATGAAGTTAATCCAAAAATAATAAAATGTTGACACACATAGAACCTCGCCTGTGTGTCACACTCTACTGATCAATTGACCAATTTATCCAAAAATAAATTTCATGCTAACCAATTTCAAAAAACTTTGGTCCTGTTGGTTGAACGAGTGAGAGTGCCCTATACTTCCGCAAAAAAATAAAAAATCATTGGCAAAATTTGCAAATAATAATAATATAAACTTAATATATATATTAAAGGGTCATCTCATCGTTTCTACTTGGTGCTAATTAGCTTCACTAATGGACCATCCCAATCCCATCCGCGCGCTGGCAGGCTGGTTGGTCCCTCAAAAATCCTAATTTATTGGATTAGTGAATATATTACTCCATTTAAGTCCGGACTTTGTGACTTCAACACAAAATGTGGGTATCATCCTCGACATGGTCCATATTACATTGTGTTATGTTTTTATATTCTTGTACGTGCGATTGGGTGTGTGTGAGGGTGATGATTATGACGTATGTTTATTGGTCTTCACCAAGTAAAGACAAGTGCTGCTTCTCTTAATTAGTTGTATACTAAATTGATTACCCAGGGAAGTCGCATATTACTATATATGAATAGTAGATAATTTAAAATTGAACAGCGTTATTTTTATATGATTTAATTTTACATAAAGGTTATATCTATAGTATGTTTATGTTAAAAGAATATCATATAAAAATATCAAAAATATATGTATAAATATCGTTTCCCTTTAAAATTATAATGTGCTTTATGTGTTAGTGTTATAATAATTCGAGTATAAATAATATTAGTGTGGATGGTATTAATTAGTTGTATGTATACCAAAATTATTGTATATGTATTTTAATATACATGAATGCACACCTTGAAATGATAGAACAAAGAATACAAAAGGTTTACTTGGTCTAATTATGGAGAAACCGCATCCTCCCTCCATCTCATAATATATGACTTTTTTAAATTGTGTATAAGAATTAAAAAAATAATTGTATAGTATTAAATATAGTATTAATGGTCTATAATACCATTTATCATATATTTATCTCATACTCTTTCTCATTTGTAACATTTTCGATGAAGGATAATTTTATAAAGATTGTGGTTAATTCTCCTAAATTATATAAAATATTAAATAATTTGATAACGTCATTTATTATGGGACAAAGAGAGTATATTGTGTCAGTAAAAGTGATTAACTCAAAACTAACTTGATATTAATTCGATGACCAATTAAATTGATTCAATTAATTTGGATAAAATCTTAGTTTGTCTTGTCTTATTATATAGTATAGTTTTAGACAGATTATAGATATACTACCTTATCCTTTATTTTTGAGCATAGTGAACACTAAAACGGTTGTTTATAAGCAAAGTGCGTGTTTCAAATTTCCCGTAATTTGGTCCTGAATTTTTTATTTCTCAAGACTTTCCCACTTAGACATTTTTTATGGTTATAATCTTAGACATCTATCATTCACTTTGAGGCTGCAGTGACATGTATGTAGTGATAACTGTCTTAGTGGAGTCTATTCTGGAGATTAAATGTTCACGTAGCTTCGTGTTTTGCATAAAAATTAAAGAAATAATTGTATGATATTAATTATTTATAATATTCTCTTTATTTCTTAATATAAGACGTTTTAAAATATTAAGTAAATATTAATTGTTTAATTTTTAATATTATCTCACGTATTAAATATAACTTTAATTCTCTTACTATTTTTTTGTCCAATAAATAATTTTTTTTCCAATACAATGACATTATAGACAATTGATATTATATTTAATGTTATACAATTATTTTCTTAATATTTGTGTAGAACTCTAAAACGTCTTATATTAAAGGACGGAGAGAATACCCTTTATCATATACTATCTCATACTCTCTCTCATCTGTAATATTTTTCCATGAGCAATAATTTTGGAAAGATTGTGATTAATTTTCATAGATTATATAAAACATCAAATAATTTGGAATAAATAAAATTATCTAAAATATCATATATTAAGAGACGTAAGGAGTAATATATACAGAGGAGACATATTTTTACATATGAAAAATATATTTTTATATGATCTCTTATGCACGAATATTAAATTAGTCTCATATTTATATAAGAACTCTTCTATGCGGACATGATAATTGGATATGAGTGTTTTACAATTTCACTTATTTATATTTGTACATTCGAATTGAGTAAAAATACAAATAAGTAAAATTATAAAACACTCCTGTCTAGTTTTTATTCCTAATTATCATGTTCGCATAGAGTTAATTTCCTTGAAAATATCATTTTTTTCTCAAATAGATATATATCAGTTTTTATATATATAATCTTCTCATTCTTACGTGGGATACCAAGAGATACTATTAACTAACTCTAAATGCATGTCCATAGATTTTGTTTTGTTGCAAGATTTACCAAATTGGCCAAGTAATTAGGCAAATTTAGTTGGGTTAGCAATAGTTTGAGAGTATTAGTGGTAAGGTTGTAAAATGAGTAAATAATTCGGACTCGATTTGTACTTGCTTGATTAAAAATTCGATTTGAGCTCGACTCAAAATATAAATGATTCAAATATGAACAAATTTTAAAGTTAGATAAATTACTCAAATATTCTCAAATTACAATTTTGTATTTTATTGATACTCGGATCATATTCGTTCGAAAAGTTAAAACCGTTCGAGCTCGATTCGAGATTGTGCTTGACTCGATAGCTAAACGAGTCACAATAAAATTTTATTTTATATTCGATAAATTTTATAAATCAAATCTAAATAATTCAATACTCGGATAATAGATTTATTTACACTGTTAACCAGTGGTGTCGTCCCACGGGCAACGTATAAAGTATAATAATGCTTTATTATTCATTGGCCAAGTGGCCCAAGTGTGTGTCAACAGGAAGCATAGTATTGCAACCTATCAAATCAACAGTGTGTTTGAATTGGTGTATGGTTGGATTTCTACTCGACAAACCTGTTTTTAGAATTGTTTGGATGGCGATTTACAAGCGAAACACATACACATTTAACAACTTTCCAGAATTAAGATATTCAAGGAATTGGCCACAAAGGATGGCATCCATCAAACTCCAGTTTATTATCCTTGAGAAAACATTAAGGGCCCCCACTCCCTCCCAAATCTTTCTGCTGGTTTGTTAGCCGGCGGAAATAATGTTTACGCGGCTCTAGTTGTCACTCTTTTTGTAAAATTATCCGATTGAATTAATTAAAATTATATTTTTTTA
This sequence comes from Panax notoginseng, assembly GCA_016801055.1. Classification (NCBI taxonomy): domain Eukaryota; kingdom Viridiplantae; phylum Streptophyta; class Magnoliopsida; order Apiales; family Araliaceae; genus Panax; species Panax notoginseng. The sequence goes on from CM029012.1 coordinate 271,351,161, forward strand.
ATTAAAAGATTAATAAGTTTCCAACTCATTTTTTTTATAAATTTTCCTTGCTATATATTTTTTTTTCTTACATGTTCATTCAAAAAGTTATGATTGAAAATATTATTGGTAGTAACTTAATTATTTGTATAAAGATAAATCTTTCGACGTGGGACTAAGGTGTTACAACTAAAATCACAAAAAAAAATCATATCTAACTTTGTATTTTGAGAACTAAAAGCTTTAGATATGAAAGAAGATGAATGATGGGGCTATATAATTAAAACATAAATTATTGGGTGGAAGATGGATGACAGATTGAAAAAAAATTTGATTTTTTTGTGTGCCATATATAGCTAAAATTACAAAACCTTCAGATCTGGGTTTGTATTTTGATTACCAAAAGCTTTAGATTTAGAAGAAGATGTATAATATTTTTATTTTATTTTGTTTCTTTAAGTTCATTCACTTGGACTTCCCTATTGAGTCATATAGTTTTGATGAGTTTTCCACGTCATTTTACATTTTATTCCAGATGAGATGGTCATGTACGAAAAATAGAGCTTGATTTAGACGGTCGTTTGATTAATAGGACGGAGTTAGTAGATTGCAATTTTTTAAAAAATTTAGTTGGTTAATATAGATTTATTTTAGTTTAATAACCTATTACATAAACTAAGTGCGCTAACTACATTGAGATAAATGCTATTTTTGCCTTTGTTAGCCTGCTGGAACTGATCGGTGGTTACAAGCACATCTAATTTGGGTCCAATCTAACATAATTTGTTTTGAATTTAGTTCATGTGTGTGTAATTTTTTAAAGAGTAGTGCTACGTACATAAATTATTTTATAAATTACTGATGTGGCATACTCCACCTCAGCGTATTGATCAATAAATTATTTCAATGTAGTCTTCGGCCCCACACAATATGCTGAGGTAGAGTATGCCACATCAGCAATTTGTAAAATATTTATAAAATAGTTTGTGTCTCTAACATTATTCTTTTTTAAGTACTCCATTCGTTCTAAAATTAAGAATATAATTTGATTTTAGAGGTCAAATGACGACATATTAAACTTTTAAAATGAAATGACTCATAAAAATTTAGAAAAAAATAAATTTTGTGATTAATAGCTTTTGTTATGTACTATATAATTATAATAATTGTATTAGATAAAGTTAAATAAATTTAAATTAATTTAAAGTTTAATATGATGTCGTTTAATTTTAAAAATCAAATTATATTTTTAATTTTAGAACCGAGAGAATATTGTATAATATATACGTGATTAATCAATACACACCAAAAAAACAGTGACAACATGTTCTAATATCATCACTAAATATGGTATCTTTCTCGATCAATCCTAATCCTAGGAGTATATGTAAAGCTCATATTGTGATATGCCTTCTTATTCAGCTATACTATTTATTTGGAATAGTTTTGTGTACGAAATGCTGCGGATGCATGAATATAGTTGTGAACAAATATTATTAGAGCATCTCTAACCGTCGTTGTTAACTATTTTGAGATATCTAAATAGGCGATGACATTGTCTTTTTAAAATATTTATTTTATTTTGAAATAATTAAAATCATATGAAAAAGGCTAAAAATATTTATTTTGATTGATGAGTTTGATTTACAGCTCATTTTAAAATTTAATATCAATCCTTTTTATTTATTTATCATATTGGATAAAATATTATTTTAATTACCCATCACGTTAATTATGACTCTCTAGTTTATCCAATATGATCCTTTGAAAGGGAATTTAGTTTTAATTAAATACTAATTTTTGAATATAATTTATTTTTCAAATGATATCTTTTTTTAAAAAAAATGAATGTTATTAATTATTTCAAATGTTATCAATAATAATTATTAATTTTTTAAGTCAAATACTGGAATTGAAGAGATTGAGGCATAAAATATTAAAATAATAAAAAATATTCCTTAAATTGCCATATAGATGAATAAACTTTAATTTTGAAGAGTTTTTTTGCACTCATAATAACGAGGGATGACAACTAAGACTCTGAACTAATAAAATCTACCAACTTAGGTTATTAGTAAATAAATATTGGGACTAGTCGGTGACGGCAACGGATACTCATAATGTAATTAAAATAATTTATTGAACTAGGCTTATTTAATTCATAGTGATGGATTTGTCAACGACACCCTGACGTAATGGATATGGCTTCTTGATAGGAGTTGGGTCGTGTGGATAGGATTTCAATTAATGCATAATTTGGGATTTGTTATGAATAGTTTTAATATGGATGTCCATTCATTTTTTATAACCTACATAACCTATATATTAGTACATTAATGAGATATTTATTCTCTCTATTTAAGTTTATATTTATTTTATCTTTGTTCATGTATTTGTGTAGCCTATAAATAGAGGCTCACTATTCATGTATTGGAGTACTTGAAGAATAATAGAAAACCTCACTTCTTATATATAATCTTCTTATGCTCTCTTTAAAATTACAATACGTTATCAGCACGATATTGCTCCTTATTTTGAAGATAATCATATTTTGTTTGTAGCAGAATAAGGTATAATTTTGTCTCTTTATACATATATCAGTGATTGTTGCACATGTTATATATGTCAGTACCGGCTATTCAAGTTTTTATTGCACTAACGTTCACTTTGCAACATACTTGAAATTTTTAACAGTAACAATATAACGTTACATGTAAACAGAAGCTTGGTGTGGGTCAAATGTGGAGTATTATTGTTAACAGACTAGTTAGTTCTTATAAACACATGGTGAGAATGACTATAATGAAACATACAAGTTTGACTATGCAACTAGTGGCTTAGTACACTGCAGGCATGACAGGTTAGATTAAAGGTTTGTAACTACTAAACTGCACGTACTAGTTTCAAGTATTAGTTTTTACATATAGGTTACAACTATTCTGTGACGCCCCCAAAATTAGGTATACATCACTCATCTTGGGTCGTCAGATACATAGTATAGAATACAAATACAACTTACTATTACAACTGTCGTGTACAATACGACAAAACATAAACTGTGAGTTTGAATACAAATATTATCTTCTAGAGAGTATTCATACTCAAAAGGAGTCCTCATTACATTTATTAACACACTATTACATAGAATAGTGAGGACTACTAACTAATACTATCATTCGGACCATCACTCCGTTCCCCGACTTGCCCCAGCAACGTTCTCATTTCCTGAAGAGAACAGTGAAAGAAAGGGTGAGCTCAACTAGCCCAGTAAGAAATATTATGACTAAGATAATGCAGAATAAATTATCATTAGCCTTCAACAATGTTAAACTGATAAAATATAATAGACATCAAGTTTAACTGCAGCGGAACAAGCAACCCATTAAAAGAGTCAAGTAGAAAATAAACTTTACTATCTTTTATGATTTAAAAGGTTTTTCAACATTGTGATCGTTGTGACTCAGCTTAATAAAATAATCCACATCATCGAATCACCCCTGCACTACGGCCAAGGATATTCGTGTATTCATTAATGGTCATGATCATGCCAACAACTGTCCATCAATGCACTACGGGCCAATGAGAACTTTTACCACATCATTTGTAATATTGCGGTCATGATTATACCGAATAATCCTTGGTCATGATCATACCAAGTCCATCTATGCACTACAGGCCACAGATGACTTTTAACATTTTATAAACATGAGGATGATGACAATGATATAAGAATTCAATAAAACAAGTTCAAGAATTAATTTATCCAAGAATTAACAACGTCCAAATTGTCAACATGATACTGCTTTGTGGAGTAAAATTCAAGAATACTTAGAAGAATATTTTTATGAAAAGATACTGGATGAACCGCAATTATCAAGGATATTTCACTAATTTCATGGAGTACAGAAGTCAAAACTTAACCAACTGAGTATAATAAAGAATTGAATAACAAAAGAAATCACCCGGCATGCGATAGACCGCACAGACAGGTTATTCCAACAGAATAATAAATAATGAAACCAGGTCCGGCGTAAACGCACAGACAGGATATTCCGACAGAATAATAAATAATGGAACCAGGTCCGGTGTAAAACACACAGACAGGATTTTCCAACAGAATAATAACAAGACGGAACCAGGTCCGGTGTAAAACACACAGACAGGATGTTTCAACAGAATAATAATAAAAACGGAACGGAACCAGGTCCGGTGTAAAACACACAGACAGGATGTTCCAACAGAATAATAATAAAAACGGAACCAGGTCCGGTGTAAAACACACAGACAGGATGTTCCAACAGAATAATAGAAGAATGTCACCAAGTATAGGGTAGACCGCGTATATAGATTATTCCAACAGAATAATAAGAAATAGAATAACAACAGTTCTCTTCATGAATAAGAAAGAATAACACCCCTTACCGTTTTAAAGAAGAGCTGAAATAAGGAAGTAGTTAAGTAGTGGAATACTCTTCTTCTTCTCTCTCTCTTTAGTTTCTCTCTATTGTTTCTCTCTCTAGAGTTCAGTGAATTCGTAAGAAATAATGAAGGAATGAGCTGCTATTTATAGAAAAATAGAATGCATAGTAACTAATCCATGAACGGTCCAGATTGATTACTTTAATCTGACGGTCCATATTTAAAGAAATTTTTTTTAAATAAAATATAATATATTCTATTTATAGAATAACTTTAATAAAGTATTTTGTTTTATATAAAAAGATGTTTCTGTTTTATTACGTTAATAATACGAATAAAACAAAACGTCATTATCGCTAAATAATTCATATTATTAACTGACAATAATTGAATCAAACTGAGTTGTGATGACCCCAAAATAGGTCCATTCCATCCAACCTATTCTGAGTTGCCAAATACATGGTACAGAAAATAACTACAACTTTATTACAACAATTGTCGTGCAAAATACAACAACACATATGCCGTGAGTTTGGATACAAATATATACCAAATGTGACATTGGACACCATCACGTATCAGCACCTCACAATGACACCTTACATAAAGGTATAGTCAAAAACTGTTTTAGAAATTAGCATCTTTAGGAAGTGATCAAGGAAATCTTCGTACATGGGAGGCCATGCGTCTAGGTTATGATAGATATCATATGGCCACAGAATTATCCTTGGTTGACCCAATAGACCCCAAACAAAAACGAGAAGTTTACTATCATATTTTTCCCAATGGTGAGTCTTCTCTTGACTTATCATTATCTCCACTGTCTCTAATTGAGAATTATACTTCAAACAAACATCAAGATTATATAGGTAGTGCTCGTAAAGATACTCAGCAAGTGGATGAGCACAACCCTGTCTTATGATGACACGAGGTTGTATGTCATTAGACATCTTGTATGATAGTGAAAAAACACCCTTCCAACGTTGGGTTCGCCTCACCCTATTTTCTTCACCAAATATAACTACTAAATGATGACCACCGTTCTATTCCCTTGTTACCCCCGCTCGACCCAGCTACACTCTTATTACCTGAAAGGAATTGTGAAACAAAAGGGTGAGCACAACTAGCCCAGTAAAGAATATCATGACTAAAGATAAATAAATTATCAATAGTCTTCATCAGTAATAAATCAGAGATTTAGAACATATGGTAGATGATAAAAATTTCAACCATAGTTGCAGCGGAACGAGCAATTAATTAGAAGAGTCAATTAGACTATAAAGTCTATTATCTTCTCCATGTTAAAAATCTACCAACAATGTTTTATCCCTGTAACATCAATCAACAGTTCTGGTCCACAATCATATAAATAACTCATAATCATAATTGTGACTCTAAATTTTTCTTCGCACCCAAGACGAAGAATATTTTCATCACCTGTCTTTACCTGAAACATCAAAGATCATGGTTATACCAAATCACAGTTCCTGTTCATAATCATACTAATAACTTCATCTTTGCACTACGGCCAAAGATATTCATTTGTACCAGTTGGTCATGTTCATCTCAACACCTGTTCATCTTTGCACCACTGGCCAAAGATATTCAACAACATGTCATCTTTGTACTACAGGCCAAAGATATTCATCTACAATTCATCTTTACACTACAGGCCAAAGATATTCATCAACAGTTCATATTTGCAGTACATGCCAAATATATTCATATCTCAAAGAAATATATAATCATTTCAGAATTTATATAAACAATAATTATAACCATGTTGATCATTTCACCTTTGCACTTAAGCTAAAGATATTCACTTATAAATTCAATGGTCATGATCATACCAGTCACCAATTCAACTTTGCACAACTGGCCAAAGAGAACCCTAGTCATGATCATACCAATAATCTACCCATCTTTACACTCAAGTGAAAGAGAATTTCAACATCAGGGTTATAAAAATATTATATATGATAATAAAAATAATATGATCAACATATATATTTAATCTCAAGAGTAATATTCATAAATCAACTATAATTTGGTTAGAAAAAGAAACCAATTTTATCGTAAATAGTAACTCGTGAATAGTAACTCATGAATAGTAACTCCGACACAAAAAGGTAGAAATTCTACAATAAAATACATACCAATATTTTGGTATAATGATATTGAAAGAATAATATTTTTTAATCTTATAAACAATTTATTTTAATTGTTTACACTTTACTAAATAATGCATTTAATCATTCTAAAATGCCAAACTCATAAGATTTTTCATCACCAATAACCAAAACCCTCATAAAAAATCTGCATATACCTCATATAGGATTCTCAAGTCAAAAAATCTTATTTTTCCAATTTTCTTACTTCATAAAACATATTTAATTCATTTACTCATAACTAGACTATTTTCATGAAAAATACCAAATCAGTTCAAAAAATATTTCTTTTCTGAGATTTAGCAAAATATAGTTCTATAGTGAACATATATTTTTCTTAGAATTTTTAAAAGTCATTTACTATTTTTCATATGGCCAAAACAGCCGAATATTTAGACATTTATCAAAAATTGTACTTCTTTCCAAAAATTTTGAAATTTACAGAGTATACTTTTATCATATACATGTACTCTCAATAAAAATTTCATCAATTTTGGAGTTAACCACAAGGAATTATAAGCGGTTACTTTTAAAATAGTATTTTCTCATAAAATTCATAACTCTCAATCTATACATCTAAAAATCACCATTTTTGGACACAATCAAGAAAACTCATCAAAATATCATTTCAAATTTTTACAAAATTTTTGAAGGTCAGAAAAATTACGAAACTAGAAAATATAACAACCCTTAAAATCCCTTACTATCCCTTACCTCAAAAGAGCAGTACTTCTGATCGGTATAAGGCTGAAGAAAACTTGCACTGATGAATAGAAACTCACAGAGTATCTAAATACTCATAAATTATACTCAATAATCTAGAGAGAGAAAGAGAGAAAACTTATGAATTCTGGTGTGATTTTCAATTTTAACTTAGCCCTCTATTTATAGGAAAATGTTAGCACGCCGAATCAGACTTATCCTGCAACCTGATGGCTTTACCTGCTACTATTTTCACCCACCACATTTGAATAAAAATCTCAGCACATTTCTTTACCAATCAAGAGTAGAGCCCACCAATTCTATAATTTTCCACCAAAATGATAAACTCCGAAAATTCAACAATTTCTGAACCAGTCATCTCGTAAAATTCATAACAAATCGTACGTTCATTTTTAACGGTTCAAAATTTGTGGACATATACTCAACTTATATATGTATAACATATTCAAATATTACCACGATCCAACGGTCGGATTAAAAATTATAACCCTCGCAAAATATCTTAAAAACCCTAATTTAATTTTCAATACCTCCGTTCCGACAAAAATACAGATAAAACACCTCAACATTAACTCCTTCATTTTTAACCGCAAAAATATATCCCCCATTTATATCCACATAAAATAAATATTTCCTTATCATATGAATCAATAATTAATTAATCACAAATAATATCACAGAATCACATTTATGACAACCAGACCGTTCCCAGGAAAGAGGGAGCTTTCCAATAAAAAAAATTTCCTTACTGGCGCGCAATTAGGTGACCAAACCTCTCCTAAGACAGAACTTTCTAGATATTGCCAATAATGTTATCTAATAATATTATTCAAATAATATGAATTATTGATCTGATAATGAGAAATACTGTGCAGTGACAATTATTGAACAACAATAATATAAAATTTTAACGTAGCAATTATTGAATCAATAAAATAAAATATTGAACAGTAATTACTGTAACAATTATTGAGTAGTGCCTTCTTATGTAAGAATCAATAATTTCAAAAATACTATGCAATACCGTGTGCTACTGTTCAATAACGCGTATTACTGTATTTTAACCACCGGGTATTCTAACAGTGTTAACGGTAACAACTACGCCGTTATTTATAAAAACTCAAATTTGTCGTTTTCTTCATCCGACAGTTATTCTGTTATGGGGCCCACAAATACCTGCGCCGTCGTACGAATATTCCCCGACAGAAAGAATATTCCACGGCCAAACGAATATTCCCCGACAATAATGATTATTTTATAACCACTTGCTTATTTTCAAAAAAAATTCACATTTCACCCATAACTTTAAACTTTTATCAATTTAACCATTTACTGAATAGTAATTATAAGAAAAAATTGAATACTTTTATTTCATAAAATTCGGGGTCTTACAATCTCCCCTCCTTATAAAATTTCGTCCTCGAAATTTACGTACCTGGTATTTCAAAGAATTGAGAATACCTTCCTTTCATTTTAGATTCCATCTTCTCTGTCATCATAATTTCTCCATTGCTCATCTCCTGTATTTCAAATATCATTCTAGAATACAGCTTCAAAACAAGGGTTAATTTAACAAATTAACATATCACATAATATCCCGATATTATGACTGACCAACAAATAAGCTTAGGTAGGAAACACTAGCGAAGGATTTACTCATCTCTCCACTTCTAGTTATATTCCCCGATCTCCGCCAGAGATCATATCCCTAAGTTCTGATACCAACTGTGACGACCCCAAAATAGGTCCATTCCATCCAACCTATTCTGAGTTGCCAAATACATGGTATATAAAACAACTACAACTTTATTATAACAATTATCGTGCAAAATACAACAATACATATGCCGTGAGTTTGGATACAAATATATACCAAATGTGACATTGGACACCATCATGTGTCAGCACCTCACAATGACACCTTACATAAAGGTATAGTTAAAAACTATTTTAGAAATTAGCATATTTGGGAAGTGATCAAGGAAACCTTCGTACATGGGAGGCCATGCGTCTAGGTTATGATAGATATCATATGGCCACAGAATTATCCTTGGTTGACCCAATAGACCCCAAAGAAAAATGAGAAGTTTACTATCATATTATTCCCAATGGTGAGTCTTCTCTTGACTTATCATTATCTCCACTGTCTCTAATTGAGAATTATACTTCAAACAAACACCAAGATTATATAGGTAGTGCTCGTAAAGATACTCAGCAAGTGGATGAGCACAACCTTGTCTTATGATGACACGAGGTTGTATGTCATTAGACATCTTGTATGATAGTGACAAAACACCCTTCCAACGTTGGGTTCGCCTCACCCTATTTTTTTCACCAAATATAACTACTAAATGATGACCACCGTTCTATTCCCTTGTTACCCCCGCTCGACCCAGCTACACTCTTATTACCTGAAAGGAATTGTGAAACAAAAGGGTGAGCACAACTAGCCCAGTAAAGAATATCATGACTAAAGATAAATAAATTATCAATAGTCTTCATCAGTAATAAATCAGAGATTTAGAACATATGGTAGATGATAAAAATTTCAACCATAGTTGCAGCGGAACGAGCAATCAATTAGAAGAGTCAATTAGACTATAAAGTCTATTATCTTCTCCATGTTAAAAATCTATCAACAATGTTTTATCCCTGTAGCATCAATCAACAGTTCTGGTCCACAATCATATAAATAACTCATAATCATAATTGTGACTCTAAATTTTTCTTCGCACCCAGGACGAAGAATATTTTCATCACCTGTCTTTACCTGAAATATCAAAGATCATGGTTATACCAAATCACAGTTCCTGTTCATAATCATACTAATAACTTCATCTTTGCACTACGGCCAAAGATATTCATTTGTACCAGTTGGTCATGTTCATCTCAACACCTGTTCATCTTTGCACCACTGGCCAAAGATATTCAACAACATGTCATCTTTGTACTACAGGCCAAAGATATTCATCTACAATTCATCTTTACACTACAGGCCAAAGATATTCATCAACAGTTCATATTTGCAGTACATGCCAAATATATTCATATCTCAAAGAAATATATAATCATTTCAGAATTTATATAAACAATAATTATAACCATGTTGATCATTTCACCTTTGCACTTAAGCTAAAGATATTCACTTATAAATTCAATGGTCATGATCATACCAGTCACCAATTCAACTTTGCACAACTGGCCAAAGAGAACCCTAGTCATGATCATACCAATAATCTACCCATCTTTACACTCAAGTGAAAGAGAATTTCAACATCAGGGTTATAAAAATATTATATATGATAATAAAAATAATATGATCAACATATATATTTAATCTCAAGAGTAATATTCATAAATCAACTATAATTTGGTTAGAAAAAGAAACCAATTTTATCGTAAATAGTAACTCGTGAATAGTAACTCATAAATAGTAACTCGTGAATAGTAACTCATGAATAGTAACTCCGACACAAAAAGGTAGAAATTCTACAATAAAATACATACCAATATTTTGGTATAATGATATTGAAAGAATAATATTTTTTAATCTTATAAACAATTTATTTTAATTGTTTACACTTTACTAAATAATGCATTTAATCATTCTAAAATGCCAAACTCATAAGATTTTTCATCACCAATAACCAAAACTCTCATAAAAAATCTGCATATACCTCAATTCTAACTTAGCACTCTATTTATAGGAAAATGTTTCTAGTGTGATTTTCAATTCTAACTTAGCCCTCTATTTTTAGGAAAATGTTAGCACGCCGAAACAGATTTAACCTGCAACCTGATGGCTTTACCTGCTACTATTTTCACCCACCACATTTGAATAAAAATCTCAGCACGTTTCTTCACCAACCAAGAGTGGGGCCCACCAATTCTAGAATTTTCCACCAAAATGATTAACTCCGAAAATTCAATAATTTCTGAACCAGCCATCTCGTAAAATTCATAATAAATCATACGTTCATTTTTAACGGTTCAAAATTTGTGGACATATACTCAACTTATATATGTATAACATATCCAAAAATTACCACGATCCAACGGTCGGATTAAAAATTATAACCCCCGCAAAATATCTCAAAAATCCTGATTTTTAATACCTCCATTTCGACAAAAATACTGATAAAAACCTCAACATTAACTCCTTCATTTTTAACCACAAAAATATATCCCTCATTTATATCCACATAATATAAATATTTCCTTATCATATGAATCAATAATTAATTATTCACAAATAATATTACAGTTATGACAACCAGGCCGTTCCCAAGAAAGAGGGGGCTTTCCAATAAGGATTTCTCCTTACTGGGGCGCAATTAGATGACCAAACCTCTCCTTAGACAGAACTTTCTAGACATTGCCAATAATGTTATCTAATAATATTATTCAAATAATATGAATTATTGATCTGATAATGGAAAATACTGTGCAGTAACAATTATTGAAACAACAATAATATAAAATATCAACGCAACAATTATTGAATCAATAAAATAAAATATTGAACAGTAACTACTGTAACAATTATTGAGTAGTGCCTTCTTACGTAAGAATCAATAATTGGTGCAATACCGTGTGCTACTGTATTTTAACCACCGGGTATTCTAACAGTATTAACGGTAACAACTACGCCGTTATTTATAAACAACTTATACTTGTCGTTTTCTTCATCCAATCGCTTTCCGTTATGGGGCCCATACAAGGCTGCGCTGTCGTACGAATATTTCCCGACAGCAAGAATATTCCACGACCAAACGAATATTCTCTGACAAAATGAATATTTTATAACCACTTGCTTATTTTACAAAATTTGCACATTTCACCCATAACCAAAGTATTATATCAAATTTACCCCTTATTATTCACAATAATATTTAGAGAAAATTTGATTTTATTCATTAATAAGCTGGGGTCTTACAACCTCCCCTCCTTATGAAATTTCGTCCTCGAAATTGACATACGTACCTGATATTTCGAAAAGGTGAGGATATCTCGCTTTCATTTCTGATTTTAACTCCCAGATCATTTCTTCAATAGCATGGCTTCTCCACAAAACCTTAACTTGTGGTATAACCTTCGTGCGCAGGACATGCTCTTTCCTATCCAAGATCTTAAGAGGTACCTTCTCGTACGTTAAATCTTCAGCTATCTCGTCTGGTTCTAACTCAATAATGTGGTTCGGGTCTTTAACATATTTACGAAGCATATATATGTGAAAAACATTATGAACACGAGACATGCTTGGAGGTAATGCGAGTCTATATGCCACATTTTCTATTCGCTCAAGAATCTCAAATGGACCAACAAATCTTGGATTGAGCTTCTCTCTTCCCAAATCTTGTAACTCCCTTCCATGGTGTAACACGTAATAATACATGATCCCCAATATTAAATTTCACGTCCTTCCGATGAAGATCTACATAACTCTTTTGTCGATCCTGTGCCGTTTGTATACGTTGTCGAATCGTTTGGATCTTCTCTGTAGTAATGCGTACCAACTCTGGTCCCAACAATGTTGCTTCACCCACTTCGTCCCAGCATACTGGAGAACGACATTTTCTTCCATACAACGCCTCGAATGGAGCCACACCTATGCTCGCCTGATAACTGTTGTTGTAGGAGAATTCCACCAATGGTAGGTACTTATCCCAACTCCCTTTGAGATCTAGGACACAAAGTCTTAATAGATCTTCAAGAGTTTGAATAGTCCTCTCTGATTATCCGTCCGTTTGAGGATGGTATGCCGAACTGAATCGTAAATCCGTGCCCATAGCTTTCTGCAAGCTAACCTAAAATCGTGAAGTGAATCTTGGGTCACGATCCGAAACTATGGATACTGGCATGCCATGCAATCTCACAATCTCGTTCACGTACATACTAGCAAGACGTTCAAGGGAATAAGTTTCACGTATCGGCAAGAAATGAGCGGACTTGGTTAATCTATCAACAATAACCCAAATCGCATCTATGCCTTGAGAAACCTTGGGAAGACCCATAACAAAATCCATAGTAATGTGCTCCCACTTCCATTTCGAAATCTCAAGTGGTTGCAATAGACCCTTTGGTACTTGATGCTCCGCTTTTACACGTTGACAAGTTAAACATCTCGAGATAAACTCCGCGATCTCTCTTTTCATATTGCTCCACCAAAATGTATGTCGAAGATCGTGATACATTTTGGTACTCCCATGATGGATTGCAAACGGTGTGTTGTGTGCCTCCATCATTATTTTATGCTTCAAGTCAAAATCGTTAGGAACACAAAGTCTGGAGTTGACTCGAAGTATTCCTTCTTCATCGATTCTTGCTTCTGGAATAGCACCTTCTTGCACTTTCTTCTTCATACGCATCAGCTCTATGTCCGTAGCTTGAGCAGCTTTAACTTTATCGATTAAAGTCGATTTTACTCGTATATCATCACGTGGATCCCTAGAGTCATTAACTCTATCTCTATCATTTATAAATTATACAAAATAGGTCTTTGTATTCAACAATATCACACTCATACTAGCGTACAATCTTCTACTCAACGCGTCAGCTACCGCGTTCGCTTTTCCAAGATGGTATGGTCAGAACAGGTTCCGAATGAGTCACCTCTTGAGCTATTAGAAAATCTTCTCGCATTCCTCGCTCCATACGAATTTTGTATCTTTTTGAGTCAGCTAAGTTAACGAAGTAGTGATTCGAGAAAAATCCTTCCACGAATCTCCGATAGTAACCAGCTAAGTCCAGAAAGCTACGTACTTCGGTTATCGACTTCGGTTGCTCCTAATTGTGATTCATATCCCAATATTGGATAGCACGTCACAATGGCACCTATTGTTTTATCACCACACAAATATAGAGTTCCCTATGGAGAGTCTGGCTTTGGTGCATTCCACAAAGAAAGTCACCAGATAGAGGCTCGGGTACCAACTTCTATAGTTGGGTTTTTAACTCCTGAAGTTCAATAGGAGCTATTCAATATGAGATTTTAGAAATGGGCATTGTACCGAGTTCAAGGTCAATAAAGAATTTAACTTCACGTTCTGGGGGTAGACCAGGAAGTTCTTCAGGAAATACATCGGGAAATTCACTAACAACAGAAATATCATTCAAATCTGACGTATTTTTGTTCAAGTCCATGACATGGGCTATAAGAAAGCTTGACATCTGTTTTTCAATAAACGAATGGCTTTATGGCTTGGTATGACAGCGATTGATTTTAGTCGTTTGGTTGCTTGAATTCGCATAATAGGTTGGTTAGGAATATGAAAACTAACAACCTTACGAAAACAATCAATTTTGGCATGATGAGTAGTTAACCAATCAATTCCTAAAATTACATCAAAAGCAAGTATCTTTAAAAAGATAAGGTCAACAGGTAATGTGATTGTGCCAACTTGGATTAAGCAAGATTTATAAACTGTAGATGTAATGAATGTTTCTCCTAACGGAGCTCCACAGATAGGTCAAAGTCTAATTTCTCCGGATTCAAGTTTAAACGTTGAGCACAAGCAGGAGAGATAAAAGAATGGGTAGAACCGGTATCTAGTAAGGTATAAACTTCGCAAGAATTTATAATTAACTAACTCGTTATACCTTCGTTCGGGTTCCTCGCGTTTTGGGCAGTCACGACAAATGCTCTTCCAGAAACCGCCGACTTTATTTTGTCACCGTCCCAGCTGGACTTGGTTTCGCTATAATACAATCTCGAGCGATATGTCATTCCTTTCCACAATTATTGTGACGCCCCCAAAATTAGGTATACATCACCCATCTTGGGTCGTCAGATACATAGTACAGAATACAAATACAACTTAATAATACAACTGTCGTGTACAATACGACAAAACATAAACTGTGAGTTTGAATACAAATATTATCTTCTAGAGAGTATTCATACTCAAAAGGAGTCCTCATTACATTTATTAACACACCATTACATAGAATAGTGAGGACTACTAACTAATACTATTCTTCGGACCATCACTCCGTTCCCCGACTTGCCCCAGCTACGTTCTCATTTCCTGAAGAGAACAGTGAAAGAAAGGGTGAGCTCAACTAGCCCAGTAAGAAATATTATGACTAAGATAATGCAGAATAAATTATCATTAGCCTTCAACAATGTTAAACTGATAAAATATAATAGACATCAAGTTTAACTGTAGCGGAACAAGCAATCCATTAAAAGAGTCAAGTAGAAAATAAACTCTACTATCTTTTATGATTTAAAAAGTTTTTCAACACTGTGATCGCTGGGACTCAGCTTAATAAAATAATCCACATCATCGAATCACCCCTGCACTACGGCCAAGGATATTCGTATATTCATTAATGGTCATGATCATGCCAACAACTGTCCATCAATGCACTACGGGCCAATGAGGACTTTTACCACATCATTTGTAACATTACGGTCATGATTATACCGAATAATCCCTGGTCATAATCATACCAAGTCCATCTATGCACTACATGCCACAGATGACTTTCAACATTTTATAAACATGAGGATGATGACAATGATATAAGAATTCAATAAAACAAGTTCAAGAATTAATTTATCCAGGAATTAACAACGTCCAAATTGTCAACATGATACTGCATTGTGGAGTAAAATTCAAGAATGCTTAGAAGAATATTTTCTTGAAAAGATACTGGATGAAACGCAACTATCAAGGATATTCCACAAATTTCATGGAGTATAGAAGTCAAAACTTAACCAACTGAGTACAATAAAGAATGAAATAACAAAAGAAATCACCATGCATGCGATAGACCGCACAGACAGGTTATTCCAATAGAATAATAAATAATGAAACCAGGTCCGGCGTAAACGCACAGACAGGATATTCCGACAGAATAATAAATAATGGAACCAGGTCCGGTGTAAAACACACAGACAGGATATTCCAACAGAATAATAATAAAACGGAACCAGGTCCGGTGTAAAACACACAGACAGGATGTTCCAACAGAATAATAAACGGAACCAGGTCCGGTGTAAAACACACAGACAGGATGTTCCAACAGAATAATAAACGGAACCAAGTATAGGGTAGACCGCGTATACTGGTTATTCCAACAGAATAATAACAAATGGAATAACAGAAGTTCTCTTCATGAATATAAAAGAAATAATATTCCCTACCTTAAAAGAACTGGATATTGGAAAAGTGATGTAGCAGAATACTTTTATTCTCTCTCTCTTATTCTTTCTATACTTTCTCTCTCTATAGCTTGAATGAATTCGTGAAAAATAATGAAGCCCTAGGCCTCTATTTATAGAAAAACTGAGGGTGGCTCTTGGTCTTAACGAAGGGTCAAATGACTCTTGGTCTTAACGAAGGGTCAAATGACTCTTGGTAATATTGAAGAGACAACTACTATTGACGAAAGTAATTATTATTGACCAAGGTAAATACTATTGACGAAGGTAATTACTATTGACCAAGGTAAATACTATTGACGAAGGTAATTACTATTGACCAAGGTAAATACTATTGACGAAGGTAATTACTATTGACCAAGGTAAATACTATTGACGACGGTAATTACTATTGACGACGGTAATTACTATTGACGAAGAGACTCTTAGATGATGACATATGGCACCCCATAAAATAACCAAACTTACCACAACGTCTCAATTATTGATTTAATAATATAACATATTATACAGATGATACTATGACAATAATTTAAGAGATATGATGCAGCAATTACTGTAGCAATAATTGAGTATAGCTGAGTGACTTCTCACGTAAGCATCAATAATCAATACCGTGTGCTACTATGCAACCACGCGTATTACTGTACTTTTACTACCGAGTAGTTCAACAGTTTTAACGGTTTTAACGGTAACACCTCAGCCGTTATTTTTATAGAAAGATAATTCTGTCGTTTTCTCAATCCGACAATAATTCCGTTGTGGGGTCCACCAATGATTGTGCCGTCGTACGAATATTCCCCGACAAAAAGAATATTCTCCGACCAAACGAATATTTTATAACAACTTGCTTACTTTGCAAAATTTATAAATATTACCCACAACTATAACATTATATCAAATTAACTCCATAATATTCAAAAATGATATTTATAGAAAATTCATCTTTATTTATAAAAATTGGGGTCTTACAATTATAACATACCTTGAACTGTTGTGGGCAGTTTGGACTTATATGTCCCTACTCTCCGCATCTGTAACATCTAACTGGCAGTCGTTCTCCTCCCCTAGAATTTGTTCCTGGTGCTGGTGCAGCTGTTGACGTCTTCCTGTCATTGTTAAATCTTCTCTTCTTGAAATTTCCACTTGACTCACCTCTCCTATTATCATGGCCACGATGACCACCCGAGTGGTTACCACTTTTGTCTGTATTTTTCCCTCCACGCTGGTTCTCATCGCTCCGATGACTGCTGTCACCAGTATGACCCTGGTTGTGGTCCCTCGGTTGAACATACTCATTATCTCGCTCAAATAATTGAGCCCTGTTTACAACATCTGAATATAAAGAAAATTTATGAGAGATAAGATATTGCCGAATCTCGGGTTTTAAACCTCTCAGAAACATCCTTGTCATTCGTTCCTCATTTTCGACCAAATGAGGTGCAAACCTGGATAACTCTGTAAACTTCGCCTCGTACTGGGACACCGTCATGTTGTTTTGTTTCAGTCTAATAAACTCTACCTCCTTCATATGACGAATACTTTCAAAAAAGTACTTGTCATTGAACAATTTTTGAAATGTTTTTCAGGACATGTTGAGTGCGTCAGGCTGGGTACGCTTCACAGACTCCCACCAGTAGTCTGCCTCACCGCGGAACATAAAGGTGACGAATGGAACCTTCTGTTCCTCCGTGCATCCCAAGACATCGAATATTTTAGTAATTTGCTTGACCCACGTTTTCGCCATGATCGGATCCGGTTTTTCCTTAAATTCTGGTGGTCCCAATTTTTTGAACTGCTTAGCTGTGACAAACCGCGCTTTGTTATCATTTTCACCCGTATTCTGCACACGAGTCTCCCTCGTCTAATTTTGCATGAACTGCAAAAAGCTCCTAAATATTCCATCATTCATCGTTTGCTCGGTAAAGTTGTTTACAGGAGGAATATTGCCTTCCTGTTGCACATTTCCCTTGGTGGTGATCAAAGGTGTCTACACGGTCTGATTTACTCCATTATTAACGTTCTCAGCTGTTATTCTTAAATACTGCCATAAAACAAGGGTTAATAGTCATGTCATATATTATCCCTATACTCTGACCGACCAAATAAACACTAAATAAACTTAGTCAGGTCATACTAGCGAAGGAATTTCCCGTCTCTCCCCTCCTAGTTCTTGTCTCACATCTCAGCCAGGGATCATATCCCTAAGCTCTGATACCAACTGTGACGCCCCCAAAATAGGTATACAACACCCATTCTGAGTCACCAAATACATGGTACAGAAAGCAAACTACAACTTCAATAATACAATTGTCGTGCAAAATACGACAACACATACTGTGAGTTTAAATACAAATATTATCTTCTGGACAATATCCACACTCAAATAAATCCTCATTACAATTATTCAAACACTATTTTACAGAAATAGTGAGGACTGCTAAAACATCTTTCTAGAACCATCACTCCATACCCCGACTAGATCCTGCTATGTTCTCACCTCCTGAGAAGAAAAATGGAACAAAAAAGAAAAGGGTGAGCTCAACTAGCCCAGTATAGAATATTATGACTAAGATAATATACAACAAATTATCGTTAGTCTTCAATAGAGAAAAATCTGATAGAATATAATCGACAACAAGTTTTAGATTAACAACTGCAGCGGAAACAGCAAACCATTAGAAGAGTCAAGTAGAGAAAGAATTCTACTATCTTCTAAGATTTAAAAGTCCATCATCAATATTTTATCCCTGTAACATCAATTAATAATCATCTTTATCCAAATATTCATCTTTGCACTACAGGCCAAAGATATTCATTTGTATCACCTGTCAGTTATGTTCATCTCAACACCTGTTCATCTTTGCACTACAGGCCAAAAACATTCATCAAGTAATCATACATCTTTGCACTACAGGCCAAAGATATTCAGTAATATCATCATTTAGGACTGAGGATGATGAAAATTATCTTTAAAAAAATGAATCTAGAGAGACAGAAGGACAAATAGTAGGGATTCGTATAACAGTTTATCCAAGATCAATAATACTTCATAATAATCAATTGTGAAGCAGAATTCAAAAAAAAAGATCAAAATATGGATACAATCAAAGATAGTAACCATAATAGACATCTTGGACAAAAAGGGAAAATTTTATTTTTCGGTGAATAGTGCCGTATTCGTGAATAGTGTCGTATACGTGAATAGTAACGTATACGTGAATAGTAACCCCGACACAAAAAAATTTCAAATTTGATAAAAACTCATGTTGATATTTCAGTATAATGATATTGAAGAAAATAATATCATTTAAGAAGAAAATAATATCCCTTACCTCAAAATATCAGTACTTCTGGTCGGAATACCTGTATAAGGCTGAAAGAAACTTGCTCTGATGAATAGAAAGTCTCAAAGTATCTAAATACTCACAAAATACACTCAATAATCTAGAGAGAGAAAGAGAAAAAACTTGTTTCTATTGTGATTTTCAATTCTAACTTAGCCCTCTATTTATAGGAAAATGTTAGCACACCGAAACAGATTTAACCTGCAACCTGATGGCTTTACCTGTTACTATTCCCACCCACCACATTTGAATAAAAATCTCAGCACGTTTCTTCACCAACCAAGAGTGGGGCCCACCAATTCTAGAATTTTCTACCAAAATGATTAACTCCGAAAATTCAATAATTTCTGAACCAGTCATCTCGTAAAATTCATAATAAATCATACGTTCATTTTTAACGGTTCAAAATTTGTGGAGATATACTCAACTTATATATGTATAACATATCCAAAAATTACCACGATCCAACGGTCGGATTAAAAATTATAACCCCCGCAAAATATCTCAAAAACTCTGATTTTTAATACCTCCATTCCGATAAAAATACTGATAAAAACCTCAACATTAACTCCTTCATTTTTAACCACAAAAATATATCCCTCATTTATATCCACATAATATAAATATTTCCTTATCATATGAATCAATAATTAATTATTCACAAATAATATTACAGAATCACATTTATGACAATCAGGCCGTTCCCAAGAAAGATGGGGCTTTCCAATAAGGATTTCTCCTTACTGGGGCGCAATTAGATGACCAAACCTCTCCTCAGACAGAACTTTCTAGACATTGCCAATAATGTTATCTAATAATATTATTCAAATAATATGAATTATTGATCTGATAATGGAAAATACTGTGCAGCAACAATTATTGAAACAACAATAATATAAAATATCAACGCAATAATTGTTAAATCAATAAAATAAAATATTGAACAGTAACTACTGTAACAATTATTGCGTAGTGCCTTCTTACGTAAGAATCAATAATTGGTGCAATACCGTGTGCTACTGTATTTTAACCACCGGGTATTCTAACAGTATTAACGGTAACAACTACGCCGTTATTTATAAACAACTTATACTTGTCATTTTCTTCATCCAATCGCTTTCTGTTATGGGGCCCACACAAGGCTGCGCCGTCGTACGAATATTCCCCGACAGCAAGAATATTCCACGACCAAACGAATATTCCCCGATAAAATGAATATTTTATAACCACTTGCTTATTTTGTAAAATTTGCACATTTCACCCATAACCAAAGTATTATATCAAATTTACCCCTTATTATTCACAATAATATTTAGAGAAAATTTGATTTTATTCATTAATAAGCTGGGGTCTTACAACACGTATTACTGTACTTTTACTACCGAGTAGTTCAACAGTATCAATGGTAAAACTTCCGCCGTTATTTTTAATAAAATATTTTTGTCGTTTTCTCAATTGGACAATAATTCTGTTGTGGGGTCCACCAATGATTGTGCCGTTGTACGAATATTTCCTGTTAAAACGAATATTCTTCGACCAATCGAATATTATATAACAACTTGCGTACTTTATAAAATTTATAAATATTATCCACAACTATAACATTATATCAAATTAACTCCATAATATTCAAAAATGATATTTATAGAAAATTCATCTTTATTTATAAAAGTTGGGATCTTACATATTCGACAAATTACTGTGCTTAAAGTATTATGTTAATTATGTTGTGTATTTAATTTATTTTTTGGAATATTTTCTTCTAACTTGTTAATCATATTTGTGATAGTTCATAATGTCAAACATTGCTAAACTCGAATTTGTGGCTATTGACATTACTGGAAAGAATTATTTATCATGGGTGTTAGATGCTGAAATTCATCTAGATGCAAAAGGTCTTGGTGATACTATCAAAGAAGGAAACAAAACATTTAGTTAAGATAAGGCCAGAGAGATGGTATTTCTTCGTCATCACCTCCATGAGGGACTTAAAATTGAATATTTGACTGTTAAAAATCCACTTATCCTTTGGAACAATCTAAAGAAAAGATACGATCACCAGAAAACTGTAATACTTCCTAAAGCTCGTTATGATTGGATGCATCTAAGATTACAAGATTTTAAATCTGTAAGTGATTATAACTCAGCTATGTTTAGAATCAGTTCTAAATTACAATTATGTGGAGAAAAGATCACTGATGCAGATATGTTAGAAAAAACATTCTCCACCTTTCACGCATCTAATATGCTCCTGCAGCAGCAATATCGTGAAAAAGGCTTTAAGAAATACTCTGAACTGATTTCATGCCTCCTTGTGGCTGAGCAAAACAATGAGTTATTGATGAAAAATCATGAGGCCCGTCCAACTGGATCTGCTCCATTCCCTGTAGTGAATGCCATAACATATAATGGAAAAAATAGAGGTCACGCCAGTAGTCGTGGACGTGGTCATGGACGCAGCCGTGGACGTGGTCGAAATAATCATCGTGGTGGTCATT
Organism: Panax notoginseng; assembly: GCA_016801055.1. Lineage (NCBI taxonomy): Eukaryota > Viridiplantae > Streptophyta > Magnoliopsida > Apiales > Araliaceae > Panax > Panax notoginseng. Next base: position 271,373,464 of record CM029012.1, read on the forward strand.
TCTCAAACACATATACCCACCAGAAACGGGAATATAAGGACGGAAAACGCGAAAAAGGTGATAAAGATAAAAATACCATGGAGAATTTGTGTTATCGTTGTGGAGGTAAAGGCCATTGGTCTCGTACCTGTCGTACACCAAAACATCTTGTTGAGCTCTATCTACAATCACTAAAAGATAAAGAGAAGAAGATAGAGACAAATTTTGCTAGTGAGGATGGAAAAGATGAGACAAATCTTGATTCTGGAAATGATGATTTTAATTATGGTTGTGTTGATACCACTAATCTAGATGTTACTGATTTTTTCTCAAATCCTGAAGCAAAAATTGACTTCTTGTTTGGTGATGAGAGTGTCCAAATATAAAATTTTTAGATGATGCTTTGATGTTATTGGACTTTATTTTAAGCATTAATAAAATCTAATTATTATATTTTTATCATGTTTAACTGTTTTCTTATGATTCGTTATATATGGGATATTTTATTAATCTGATTATATATTTCTTATTTTCATCGAATAACATAGATACTTTCTTGATTCGATTTGCAATGAATGGTGGAGATATATGTCTCGCAGACAGCGCTACTACGCACACTATATTACAGAATAAGAAATATTTTTCTTCTTTCATAATGCAAAAGGCCAATGTTAGAACTATATCGGGTAGTGCAAAATTGATAGAAGGCTCCGGAAGAGCTAATATTTTCTTGCCTGGAGGAACAAAATTTGAAATTGATGAAGCATTATACTCTCCCAGGTCTCAAAGAAATTTATTGAGTTTTAAGGATATCCGCCGAAATGGGTATCATATTGAGACAACATGTGAAGGAAAGATTGAGTATCTTCACATTATGAGTATAATCTCGGGTAATAAAAGTGTATTAGAGAAATTACCAGCTTTTTCCTCTGGTTTGTACTACACGAGAATTAGAACAATTGAAACAAATGTGGTTGTTAATAAAAAGCTAACGAATCACAATAACTTTGTTGTTTGGCATGAACGGTTAGGCCATCCTGGATCGATAATGATGCGAAAAATAATTGAGAATTCATGTGGACATCCATTGGAGAACCAACAGATTCTTCAATCGAATGATTTCCCATGTGCTGCTTGTTTTCAAGGCAAGTTAATTGTTCGGCCATCACCGGCTAAGATAAGGACTGAATCCCTTACTTTTCTGGAACGAATACAAGGTGATATATGTGGACCAATTCATCCACCATGTGGACCTTTTAGATATTTTATAGTTTTAATTGATGCATCAACAAGGTGGTCACATGTATCTCTATTATCAACTCGCAACCTGGCATTTGCGAGATTACTTGCTCAATTAATTAGATTACGAGCACATTTTCCAGATTATCCCATCAAGAAAATTCGTATTGACAATGCTGGTGAATTTACTTCCCAAACTTTCAATGATTATTGTATGTCTATTAGGATAAGTGTTGAACATCCTGTAGCACATGTTCACACACAAAATGGCCTTGTAGAATCATTAATTAAGCGTCTTCAATTGATTGCAAGACCATTACTAATGAGATCAAAACTTCCAATTTCTACTTGGGGTCATGCTATTTTACATGCAGCAACACTAATTCGCATCAGACCAACAAGTTATCATAAGTACTCCCCTTTACAATTGGTTTTTGGTCAGGAACCAAATATTTCTCATCTGAGAATTTTTGGTTGTGCTGTATATGTTCCAATTCCTCCACCACAACGTACTAAGATGGGACCTCAAAGGAGGTTAGGAATATATGTTGGATATGAATCCCCATCTATAATTAAATATTTAGAACCATCAACAGGGGATTTATTTACAGCTAGATTCGCTGATTGTCATTTTGATGAATTAGTCTTCCCAACATTAGGGGGAGAAAATAGGCAGCTGGAAAAAGAAATAAGCTGGAATGAATTATCATTGTCTCATTTTGATCCTCGTACAAAACAATGTGAACTAGAAGTTCAGAAGATAATTCATTTACAAAGTTTAGCAAATCAATTGCCAGACGCATTTTCTGACCCAAAGAGTGTAACAAAGTCACACATACCAGCTGTTAATGCTCCAATTAAAATTGATGTCCCATCAGGACAACCTCTTGTTGCAAATGAATCTAAAGCACGCTTTAAGTGTGGTAGACCAGTTGGTTCCAAAGATAAGAATCCTCGTATGAGAAAAGGAACAAAGATTCAAGATGGTCACGACGAGGAAATGGTAACTCCAGAAGAGTCTACAGAAAAACCACTAGACATGACTAATATTACAGTTCCAAAAGACAATCAGGTACCTGAAATCATTGAAAATGAAGAGATCTCGATAAATTATGTCATGTCCAGAAAAATATGGAACCGAAATGAAATTGACGTCGATAATGTTTTTTCATACAATATAGCGCTAGATGTTATAAAAGATGACGAGGATCTTGAACCAAGGTCTATTGAGGAATGTATGCATAGAATTGATTGGCCAAAATGGAAAGACGCAATTGAGGCAGAATTGAAATCTCTTGAAAAGAGAAATGTTTTTGGACCAGTAGTCCATACACCTGATGGTGTAAAACCAGTTGGGTACAAATGGGTTTTTGTTCGAAAACGAAATGAAAAGGGTGAAATTGTGCGACATAAAGCACGACTAGTTGCGCAAGAATTTTCACAAAGACCCGGTATTGATTATGAAGAGACATACTCTCCTGTAATGGATGCTACTACTTTTCGATTCCTAATCAGTCTGGCAATAAAAGAAGGACTTCACTTGCGTCTAATGGATGTTGTTACAACAAATTTGTATGGCCCACTTGATAATGAAATTTATATGAAACTCCCAGAAGGATTTAAATTGCCAGAAGCATGTAAATCCGATTCTCGAGAACAGTAATCGATCAAATTAAATAGATCTCTATATGGATTAAAACAATCTGGTCGCATGTGGTATAACCATCTTAGTGAATATTTGTTAAATGAGGGATATAAGAATGATCCTGTTAGCCCATGCATTTTTATAAAGAGATCTAGATTTGAGTTTGTTATCATTGCAGTATATGTTGATGATCTAAATATCATTGGAACTCCTAAAGAGATTTTAAAGGTAGTAGAGTACTTGAAAAGAGAATTTGAAATGAAAGATCTTGGAAAAACAAAATTTTGTCTTAGGTTATATATAGAGCATTTAAAGGACGGTATTCTTGTGCATCAAACATCTTATATAGAGAAGGTGCTAAAACGATTTTATATGGACAAAGCACATCCGTTGAGCACCCCAATGGTTGTGAGGTCACTTGATGTAAATAAAGACCCTTTCCGACCTCGAGAAAATGATGAGGAGATTCTTGGTCCTGAAGTACCATACTTGAGTGCAATTGGAGCACTAATGTATCTTGCTAGTCATACACGACCTGATATATCATTTTCTGTCAACTTATTAGCAAGATATAGCTCTTGTCCAACCCGAAGGCATTGGAATGGGGTTAAACATATACTTCGTTACCTACAAGGTACAAAGGATATGGGCTTATTTTTCCCTAACCAACCCAAAATAGATTTGACTGGTTTTGCAGATGCAGGGTACCTATCCGATCCTCATAATGCTAGATCACAAACTGGATATGTATTCACTTGTGGTGGAACTGCCATATCTTGGCGTTCGATGAAGCAAACTATAGTTGCTACATCTTCTAACCATGCTGAAATTTTGGCAATACATGAGGCTAGTCGCGAATGTGTATTGTGACGCCCCCAAAATTAGATATACATCACCCATCTTGGGTCGTCAGATACATAGTACAGAATACAAATACAACTTACTAATACAACTGTCGTGTACAATACGACAAAACATAAACTGTTAGTTTGAATACAAATATTATCTTCTAGAGAGTATTCATACTCAAAAGGAGTCCTCATTACATTTATTAACACACTATTACATAGAATAGTGAGGACTACTAACTAATACTATCATTCGAACCATCACTCCGTTTCCCGACTTGCTCCAGCTACGTTCTCATTTCCTGAAGAGAACAGTGAAAGAAAGGGTGAGCTCAACTAGCCCAGTAAGAAATATTATGACTAAGATAATGCAGAATAAATTATCATTAGCCTTCAACAATGTTAAACTGATAAAATATAATAGACATCAAGTTTAACTGCAGTGGAACAAGCAATCCATTAAAAGAGTCAAGTAGAAAATAAACTCTACTATCTTTTATGATTTAAAAGGTTTTTCAACACTGTTATCGCTGTGACTCAGCTTAATAAAATAATCCACATCATCGAATCACCCCTGCACTACGGCCAAGGATATTCGTGTATTCATTAATGGTCATGATCATGCCAACAACTGTCCATCAATGCACTACGGCCAATGATGACTTTTACCACATCATTTGTAACATTACGGTCATGATTATACCGAATAATCCCTGGTCATAATCATACCAAGTCCATCTATGCACTACATGCCACAGATGACTTTCAACATTTTATAAACATGAGGATGATGACAATGATATAAGAATTCAATAAAACAAGTTCAAGAATTAATTTATCCAAGAATTAACAACGTCCAAATTGTCAACATGATACTGCTTTGTGGAGTAAAATTCAATAATGCTTAGAAGAATATTTTCATGAAAAGATACTGGATGAAACGCAATTATCAAGGATATTCCACAAATTTCATGGAGTATAGAAGTCAAAACTTAACCAACTGAGTACAATAAAGAATGGAATAACAAAAGAAATCACCATGCATGCGATAGACCGCACAAACAGGTTATTCCAACAGAATAATAAATAATGGAACCAGGTCCGGCGTAAACGCACAGACAGGATATTCCGACAGAATAATAAATAATAGAACCAGGTCCGGCGTAAACACACAGACAGGATATTCCGACAGAATAATAAATAATAGAACCAGGTCCGGCGTAAACGCACAGACAGGATATTCCGACAGAATAATAAATAATGGAACCAGGTCCGGTGTAAAACACACAGACAGGATGTTCCAACAGAATAATAACAAGACGGAACCAGGTCCGGTGTAAAACACACAGACAGGATGTTCCAACAGAATAATAACAAAAACGGAACCAGGTCCGGTGTAAAACACACAGACAGGATGTTCCAACAGAATAATAGAAGAATGTCACCAAGTATAGGGTAGACCGCGTATACAGGTTATTCCAACAGAATAATAAGAAATGGAATAACAACAGTTCTCTTCATGAATAAGAAAGAATAACACCCCTTACCGTTTTAAAGAAGAGCTGAAGTAAGGAAGTAGTTAAGTAGCAGAATACTCTTCTTCTCTCTCTCTCTATAGTTTCTCTCTATAGTTTCTCTCTCTAGAGTTCAGTGAATTCGTAAGAAATAATGAAGGAATGAGCTGCTATTTATAGAAAAATAGAATGCATAGTAACTAATCCATGAACGGTCCAGATTGATTACTTTAATCTGACGGTCCATATTTAAAGAAAAATCTTTTAAATAAAATATAATATATTCTATTTATAGAATAACTTTAATAAAGTATTCTGTTTTATATAAAAAGATGTTTCTGTTTTATTACGTTAATAATACGAATAAAACAAAACGTCATTATCGCTAAATAATTCATATTATTAACTGACAATAATTGAATCAAACTGAGTGACTTCTCACATAAGCATTAATAATCAATACCGTGTGCTACTATGCAACCACACGTATTACTGTACTTTTACTACCGAGTAGTTCAACAGTAACAATGGTAAAATTTTCGCCGTTATTTTTAAAATATTTTTGTCGTTTTCTCAATCCGACAATAATTCCGTTGTGGGGTCCACCAATGATTGTGTCGTTGTACGAATATTCCCTGTTAAAACGAATATTCCCGACCAATCGAATATTATATAACAACTTGCGTACTTTGTAAAATTTATAAATATTACCCACAACTATAACATTATATCAAATTAACTCCATAATATTCAAAAATGATATTTATAGAAAATTCATCTTTATTTATAAAAGTTGGGGTCTTACAACCTCCCCTTCTTATGAAATTTCGCCCTCGAAATTAGGGTACGTACCTGGTATGTCGAAGAGGTAAGGATACCTTGATTTCATTTCAGATTCTAACTCCCAAGTCATTTCCTCAACATCGTGGTTTCTCCACAAAACTTTGACTTGAGGTATAACCTTGGAGCGTAGAATATGTTCCTTCTTATCCAAGATTTGAACAGGAACTTCTTCATACGTCAAATCCTCCGCTATTTCGTCCGGTTCTAACTCAATAATGTGGTTCGGGTCTTCCACATATTTGCGTAACATGGATATGTGAAAAACGTTATGAACACGAGACATACTTGGCGGTAAAGCGAGTCTATAAGCCACAGTTCCTACTCGATCGAGGATTAAAAATGGACCGATGAATCGAGGATTGAGCTTTCCTCTCTTTCCAAATCTCGTAACTCCTTTCCATGGAGCAACACGTAAGAACACATGATCTCCTACATCAAATTCCACGTCCTTTCGATGAAGATCAGCATAACTCTTTTGTCGATCTTGTGAGGTTTTTATACGTTGTCGGATCGTTTGAATCTTTTCTGTAGTCATACGTACCAACTCCGGTCCCAACAACGTTGCTTCACCCACCTCATCCCAGCATACTGGAGAACGACATTTTCTTCCATACAATGCTTCGAATGGAGCCATGCCAATACTTGCTTGATAACTGTTGTTGTAGGAAAACTCCACCAATGGTAAGAACTTGTCCCAACTTCCCTTGAAGTCAAAGACACAGAGTCTTAATAGATCTTCAAGAGTTTGAATAGTCCTCTCTGATTGTCCGTCCGTCTGAGGATGATATGCTGAACTAAATCGTAACTCCGTGCCCATAGCTTTTTGTAAACTAACCCAAAATCGTGAAGTGAATCTTGGGTCTCGGTCAGAAACTATGGATACTGGCATACCATGCAGTCTTACAATCTCGTTTATGTACATACGAGCAAGACGTTCAAGTGTATAAGTTTCTCGTATCGGTAAGAAATGAGCAGACTTGGTCAATCTATCAACAATGACCCAAATCGCATCAATACCTTGAGAAACCCTAGGAAGACCGGTAACGAAATCCATGGTAATGTGCTCCCACTTCCATTCTGGAATTTCAAGTGGTTGCAATGGACCTTTTGGTACTTGATGCTCCGCTTTGACTCGTTGACAAGTTAGACACCTTGAGATAAACAACGCTATCTCTCTCTTCATATTGCTCCACCAAAATGTATGACGAAGATCATGATACATTTTGGTACTTCCAGGATGGATTGCAAACGGTGTGTTGTGCGCCTCCATCATGATTTCATACTTTAAATCAGGGTTGTTAGGAACACAAAGTCTGGAGTTGACTCGAAGTATTCCTTCTTCATCGATTCTTGCTTCCGGCATAGCACCTTCTTGCACTTTCTTCCTCATACGCATCAGCTCCAGGTCTGTAGCTTGAGCAGCTTTAACTTTATCGATTAAAGTCGGTTCTACTCGTATATTCGCCATCATCACATGGGTCCCTGGAGTCTTTAACTCTATCTCCATCCTTTGCAAATCACACAAAATGGGCCTTTGTGTTGACAATATCGCACTCGTACTTGCATATGATCTTCTACTCAATGCGTCAGCTACCACGTTCGCTTTTCCAGGATGGTATTGAATGGTATGATCATAATCTTTCAACAGTTCAAGCCAACGTCGTTGTCGCATGTTGAGTTCCTTTTGAGTGAAGAAATATTTGAGGCTTTTATGATCCGTAAAGATCTCCACCTTCTCCCCATACAAGTAATGCCTCCAAATTTTAAGTGCAAAGACAACAGCTGCCAACTCTAGATCATGAGTAGGATAATTCCTCTCATATTCCTTGAGTTGTCTTGATGCATAGGCTATGACTTTTCCATGTTGCATGAGAACGCATCCCAACCCTTTGCTCGAAGCATCACTGTAGATGACAAATCCCTCCGAGCCAGATGGTATTGTTAGAACAGGTGCTGAAATGAGTCTCCTCTTGAGTTCTTGAAAACTCTTCTCACATTCTTCGCTCCAACCGAACTTTGTATCTTTCCGAGTCAGCTGAGTTAATGGAGTAGCGATTCGAGAAAATCCTTCCACGAATCTCCGATAATAACCAGCTAAACCAAGAAAGCTACGTACTTCGGTCACTGATTTAGGTTGCTCCCAGCTTTGAATAGCTTCAATCTTTGCCGGGTCAACCGATATTCCACGACTTGATACTACGTGCCCAAGGAATGCTACCTCTTCCAGCCAGAACTCGCATTTCTTCAACTTGGCATAAAGTTTGTATTCACGAAGCTTTTGGAGTACCAGCCTCAAGTGTTGCTCATGATCTTCACGGCTTTTGGAATAAACAAGGATGTCATCGATAAAGACGACCACAAAGTGATCCAAATATTCCTTGAATACCCTGTTCATCATATCCATGAAGGCAGCAGGAGCATTAGTCAATCCAAAAGACATAACTAAGAATTCATAATGCCCATACCGAGTTCTGAAGGCAGTCTTTGGAATATCCTCAGTTCTAACCTTCAGCTGATGATATCCAGAACGAAGATCGATCTTTGAAAAGAATTGTGCTCCTTGCAACTGGTCAAACAGGTCATCAATACGTGGCAATGGGTACCTATTTTTGATGGTGACATGATTCAACTCCCGATAATCAATACAAAGTCGCATACTCCCATCTTTCTTCTTCACGAACAGAACAGGAGCACCCCAAGGAGAAGTACTAGGACGAATAAAACCAATGTCTAACAATTCCTGCAGTTGGGTCTTTAACTCCTGAAGTTCAATAGGAGCCATTCGATATGGGGCTTTGGAAATGGGTTTTGTACCGGGTTCAAGGTCGATACAAAATTCAATTTCACGCTCTGGGGGTAGGCCAGGAAGTTCTTCGGGAAATACGTCAGGAAATTTATTAACAACAGAAATATCATTCAAAGCTGACGTATTTTTGTTTAGATCTGTGACATGAGCTAAGAAAGCTTGACATCCGTTTTTCAATAAACGAATAGCTTTATGGCTTGAGATGACAGCGATTGATTTTAATGGTTTGGTTGCTTGAATTCGCATAATAGGTCGATTAGGAATATGAAAGCTAACAACCTTACGAAAACAATCAATTTTTGCATGATGAGTAGTTAACCAATCAATCCCTAGAATCACGTCAAATGCAAGTATTTTTAATGAAATAAGATCGACAGGTAATGTGTGGGTACCAACTTGAACCAAACAAGACTTATAAACCGTGGATGTAATGAAGGTTTCTCCCAATGGAGTTTCAACAGCTAAGTCAAAGTCTAATTTCTCCGGAATCAAATTTAATCGATGAGCGCAAGTAGGAGAAATAAAAGAATGGGTAGAACCGGTATCAAATAAAGTATAGACTTCGTTAGAGTTTATGATAAGCTTACCCGTGATGACCTCATTCGGGTTCCTTGCTTTCTGGGAGTTCACAACAAACGCTCTCCCTTGCACAACCGGTTTTGACTTTTCTGGGACGGCCTTTGGTGCCTCCATCCTAGCTGAATTTGTCTTCGGTAAACGACAAAATCGGGCTAAATGACCTTCTCTTCCACAATTATAACATGCTTTGGACGGCATCGCGCAGTTTGGACTGATGTGCCCCTCCCCTCCGCATTTGAAACATATGATAGGTGGTCGTTCTCCTTCCTTAACGACAGGTGCTGGTGCTGACGTCTTTCCATCATTGTTGAATCTCCTCTTCTTGAAATGCCCATTCTTATTGTTTTGGCCCTGATTACCACCGAAGTGGTTACCATTTCTGGCCTGTTGATTCCCTCCACGCTTGTTGTCACCGCTTCGATGACTGCTCTCACTGGTATTATCATTTTGCCGGCTGCTCTCTTTTGGTTGCGTTGTCTCGTTATCGCGCTCCACCAACTGAGCCCTATTTACAACATCTGAATACAAACACAGTTTATGAGAAATAAGATGTTGACGTATCTCCGGCTTCAAACCTCTTAAAAACATCCGCGTCATTCTTTCTTCATTATCCACCAGGTGGGACGCAAACCGGGATAACTCCACAAATTTTGCCTCGTACTGCGACACGGTCATATTATTCTGCTCCAATTTGATGAACTCCACCTCCTTCATGTGACGAATACTTTCGGGAAAGTATTTGTCGTTGAACAGCTCTTGGAACTTCTCCCAAGACATCTTCAGTGCGGCAGGTTGAGTACGCTTTATCGATTCCCACCAGTAATCTGCCTCTCCTCGCAACATAAAGGCGGCAAAGGGAACCTTTTGCTCCTCGGAGCAACCCAAGACATCTTGGTGATCTGCTTTATCCATGTTTCAGCTACAAGTGGTTTGGGCTCTCCCTTAAACTCCGGTGGTCCCAGCTCCTTAAACTGTTTAGCGGTGACCGCCTGAGAGTTTCCAGTATTTCCACCTACGTTGTGGACAGGAGCCGCTTTCACCTGTTGTTGCATGAATTGCATAAAGCCTCTGAACATTTTATCATTCATCATTTGGTCAGTGTTGTTGTTTGCATGAGGATTGTCACCTTCCTGATGCACATTATCCTGATTATTGATATGTGGTGAATCAACAGTCGCCTGTGCTCCATTGCTATTCTCAACATTCTCAGATGCCATTTTCAGATACTGCCACAAAATAAAAGTTAATTGATATGTCATATATTATCCTTATATTATGACCGACCAATTAAATACCATGCAAATAAACTTAGGTAGGTCATACTAGCGAAGGAATTTCCCGTCTCTCCCCTCCTAGTTCTATTCTCACATCTTAGCCAGGGATCATATCCCTAAGCTCTGATACCAACTGTGACGCCCCCAAAATTAGGTATACATCACCCATCTTGGGTCGTCAGATACATAGTACAGAATACAAATACAACTTACTAATACAACTGTCGTGTACAATACGACAAAACATAAACTGTGAGTTTGAATACAAATATTATCTTCTAGAGAGTATTCATACTCAAAAGGAGTCCTCATTACATTTATTAACACACTATTACATAGAATAGTGAGGACTACTAACTAATACTATCATTCGGACCATCACTCCGTTCCCCGACTTGCCCCAGCTACGTTCTCATTTCCTGAAGAGAACAGTGAAAGAAAGGGTGAGCTCAACTAGCCCAGTAAGAAATATTATGACTAAGATAATGCAGAATAAATTATCATTAGCCTTCAACAATGTTAAACTGATAAAATATAATAGACATCAAGTTTAACTGCAGCGGAACAAGCAATCCATTAAAAGAGTCAAGTAGAAAATAAACTCTACTATCTTTTATGATTTAAAAGGTTTTTCAACACTGTTATCGCTGAGACTCAGCTTAATAAAATAATCCACATCATCGAATCACCCCTGCACTACGGCCAAGGATATTCGTGTATTCATTAATGGTCATGATCATGCCAACAACTGTCCATCAATGCACTACGGGCCAATGAGGACTTTTACCACATCATTTGTAACATTACGGTCATGATTATACCGAATAATCCCTGGTCATAATCATACCAAGTCCATCTATGCACTACAGGCCACAGATGACTTTCAACATTTTATAAACATGAGGATGATGACAATGATATAAGAATTCAATAAAACAAGTTCAAGAATTAATTTATCCAAGAATTAACAACGTCCAAATTGTCAACATGATACTGCTTTGTGGAGTAAAATTCAAGAATGCTTAGAAGAATATTTTCATGAAAAGATACTGGATGAAACGCAATTATCAAGGATATTCCACAAATTTCATGGAGTATAGAAGTCAAAACTTAACCAACTGAGTACAATAAAGAATGGAATAACAAAAGAAATCACCATGCATGCGATAGACCGCACAGACAGGTTATTCCAACAGAATAATAAATAATGGAACCAGGTCCGGCGTAAACGCACAGACAGGATATTCCGACAGAATAATAAATAATGGAACCAGGTCCGGCGTAAACGCACAGACAGGATATTCCGACAGAATAATAAATAATGGAACCAGGTCCGGTGTAAAACACACAGACAGGATGTTCCAACAGAATAATAACAAGACGGAACCAGGTCCGGTGTAAAACACACAGACAGGATGTTCCAACAGAATAATAATAAAAACGGAACCAGGTCCGGTGTAAAACACACAGACAGGATGTTCCAACAGAATAATAGAAGAATGTCACCAAGTATAGGGTAGACCGCGTATACAGGTTATTCCAACAGAATAATAAGAAATGGAATAACAACAGTTCTCTTCATGAATAAGAAAGAATAACACCCCTTACCGTTTTAAAGAAGAGCTGAAATAAGGAAGTAGTTAAGTAGCAGAATACTCTTCTTCTCTCTCTCTCTATAGTTTCTCTCTATAGTTTCTCTCTCTAGAGTTCAGTGAATTCGTAAGAAATAATGAAGGAATGAGCTGCTATTTATAGAAAAATAGAATGCATAGTAACTAATCCATGAACGGTCCAGATTGATTACTTTAATCTGACGGTCCATATTTAAAGAAAAATCTTTTAAATAAAATATAATATATTCTATTTATAGAATAACTTTAATAAAGTATTCTGTTTTATATAAAAAGATGTTTCTGTTTTATTACGTTAATAATACGAATAAAACAAAACGTCATTATCGCTAAATAATTCATATTATTAACTGACAATAATTGAATCAAACTGAGTGACTTCTCACATAAGCATTAATAATCAATACCGTGTGCTACTATGCAACCACACGTATTACTGTACTTTTACTACCGAGTAGTTCAACAGTAACAATGGTAAAATTTCCGCCGTTATTTTTTAAAATATTTTTGTCGTTTTCTCAATCCGACAATAATTCCGTTGTGGGGTCCACCAATGATTGTGTCGTTGTACGAATATTCCCTGTTAAAACGAATATTCCCCGACCAATCGAATATTATATAACAACTTGCGTACTTTGCAAAATTTATAAATATTACCCACAACTATAACATTATATCAAATTAACTCCATAATATTCAAAAATGATATTTATAGAAAATTCATCTTTATTTATAAAAGTTGGGGTCTTATGTAACGACCCCAAAATAGGTCCATTCTATCCAACCCATTCTGAGTCGCCAAATACATGGTACAGAAATAACTACAATTTTATTACCACAATTGTCGTGCAAAATACAACAACAGATATGCCGTGAGTTGGATACAAATATATACCAAATGTGACATTGGACACCATCATGTGTCAGCACCTCACAAAGGTACCTTACATAAAGGTACAGTCAAAAACTGTTTTAGAAATTAGAATCTTTGGGAAGTACTCAAGAAAACCTTCGTACATGGGAGGCCACACATCTAGATTATGATAGATATCATATGGCCACAGAATTATCCTTGGTTGACCCAATAGACCCCAAAGAAAAACGAGAAGATTACTATCATATTCTTCCCAATGGTGAGTCTTCTCTTGACTTATCATTATCTCCACTGTCTCTATTGAGAATTATACTTCAAACAAACACCAAGACTATATAGGTAGTGCCCATAGATATACTCAGTAAGTAGATGAGCACAACCCTGTCTTATGATGACACGAGGTTGTATGTCATTAGACATCTTGTATGATAGTGGCAAAACATCCTTCCAACGTTGGGTTCGTCTCACCCTATTTGATTCACCAAATATAACTACTAAATGATGACCACCGTTCTATTCCCCTGTTACCCCCGCTCGACCCAGCTACACTCTTATTACCTGAAAGAATTGTGAAAGAAATGGTGAGCACAACTAGCTCAGTAAAGAATGTCATGACTAAAGATAATTCAATTATCAATAGCCTTCATCAATAATAAATCAGAGATTTAGAACATATGGTAAATGATAAAAATTTCAACCATAGTTGCAGCGGAACGAGCAATCCATTAGAAGAGTCAAATAGACTATAAAGTCTATTATCTTCTCCATGTTAAAAATCCACCAACAATGTTTTATCCATGTAACATCACTCAACAGTTCCTTTCCACAATCATATGAATAACTCATAATCATAATTGTGACTATAAATTTTTCTTCGCACCAGGACGAAGAATATTTTCATCACCTGTCTTTACCTGAAACATCAAAGATCATGGTTATACCAAATCACAATTCCTGTTTATAATCATACTAACAAATCCATCTTTGCACTACGGGCCAAAGATATTCATCAACAAACCATCTTTGCACTACGGGGCCAAAGATATTCAACAACAGTTCATCTTTGCACTACAGGCCAAAGATATTCAACAACAGTTCATCTTTGCACTACAGGCCAAAGATATTCATCAACAATTCATATTTGCACTACAGGCCAAATATATTCATATCTCAAAGAAAATATAATCATTTCAGAATTTATATAAACAATAATTATAACCATGTTGATCAATTCACCTTTGCACTTAAGCTTAAGATATTCAATTATAAATTCAATGGTCATGATCATACCAGTCACAATTCAACTTTGCACTACAGGCCAAAGAGAACCCTAGTCATGATCATACCAATAATCTACCCATCTTTACACTCCAGTGAAAGAGAATTTCAACATCAGGGTTATAAAAATGTTATATATGATGATAAAAATAATATGATCAACATATAGTTTTAATCTCAAGAGTAATATTCGTAACTCATGAATAGTAACTCCGACACAAAAGATAGAAATTCTACAATAAAATTCATACCAATATTTCGGTATAATGATATTGAAAGAATAACATTACTTCAATTTATAAACATTTATTTTAATTGTTTACACTTTACTAATTAATGCATTTTAATCATCATAAAATGTCAGTTTATAATAATTGCCAAGTTTTACACTTTATATTAAATGCCAGTTTTACAATAATATTGCCAGCCATATGCTTCTCTCTCTCTCTCTCTGGTACAATAAAATGTCATTATTTTTATTTGTATTTTCATTTTTGATACTTCAATTGCCAACTCAAGGTTTACGGAAAAAAAATTTACTTATGATATGTTGGGAAAAAAGAATAACATTTTCATTTTCATTACAATTTACTTATGATAAAATTAAATTTCCATTTAAAATCCAAAAATCACTATTTTTGGATACAATCAAGAAAACTCATCAAAATATCATTTTAAATTTTTCCAGAATTTTTGAAGATCAGAAAAATTACGAAAACTGAAAATCATAAAACCCTTAAAATCCCTTAATATCCCTTACTATCCCTTACTCAAAAGAGCAGTACTTCTGATCTGGTATGCAAAGCCGAAGGAAACTTGCACTGAATAGCAACTCTCAAAGTATCTAATTACTCACAAAATATGCTTCATAATATAGAGAGAGAAAGAGAGAAAGCTTATGTTTTTGTGTGATTTTCAATTCTAACTTAGCCCTCTATTTATAGGAAAATTTTGGTAGGTTTGACCTGCCAACCTGATGGCTTTACCTGCTACTATTCCCACCCACCACATTTGAAATATAATTCAGCACATTTCTTCACCAACCACAAGTGGGGCCCACCAATCTAGAATTTTCCACCAAAATGATAAACTCGAAAATTCAACAATTTCTGAACCAGTCATCTTGTAAAATTCATAATAAATCATACGTTCATTTTTAACGGTTCAAAATTTGTGAACATATACTCAACTTATATATGTATAACATATCCAAAATTACCACGATCCAACGGTCGGATTTACAAATTATAACCCGCAAAAAATATCTCAAAAACCCTGATTTTTAATACTCCATTCCGACAAAAATACTGATAAAAACCTTAACATTAACTCCTTCATTTTTAAACCACAAAAAATATATCCCTCATTATTTACCACATAAAATAAATATTTCTTATCATATGAATCAATAATTAATTATTCACAAATAATATTACAGAATCACATTTATGACAACAAGGCCGTTCCAGGAAAGAGGGGGCTTTCCAATAAGGATTTCTCCTTACTAGCGCGCAATTTAGATGACCAAACTCTCCTTAGACAGAACTTTCTAGACATTGCCAATAATGCTATCTAATAATACTATTCAAATAATATGAATTATTGATCTGATAATGGAAATTACTGTGCAGCAACAATTATTGAACAACAATAATATAAAATTTCAACGTAGCAATTATTGAATCAATAAAATAAAATATTGAACAGTAATTACTGTAAACAATTATGAGTAGTGCCTTCTTACGTAAGAATCAATAATTTCAAAAATACTATGCAATACCGTGTGCTACTGTGCAATAACGCGTATTACTGTATTTTAACCACGGGTATTCCAACAGTGTTAACAGTAACAACTACGTCGTTATTTGTAAAAACTCAAATTTGTCGTTTTCTTCACCGACAGTTATTCGTTATGGGGCCCACAAATAGCTGCGCCGTCGTACGAATATTCTCCGACAGAAAGAA
>CM029012.1:271390038-271469556 GCA_016801055.1 Panax notoginseng
AGCATTGATGGACAGTTGTTGGCATGATCATGACCATTAATGAATACACGAATATCCTTGGCCGTAGTGCAGGGGTGATTTCGATGATGTGATTATTTTATTAAGCTGAGTCACAACGATCACAATGTTGAAAAACCTTATAAATCATAAAAGATAGTAAAGTTTATTTTCTACTTGACTCTTTTAATGGGTTGCTTGTTCCGCTGCAGTTAAACTTGATGTCTATTATATTTTATCAGTTTAACATTGTTGAAGGCTAATGATTATTTATTCTGCCATGATCTTAGTCATAATATTTCTTACTGGGCTAGTTGAGCTCACCCTTTCTTTCACTGTTCCTCTTCAGGAAATGAGAACGTTGCTGGGGCAAGTCGGGGAACGGAACGAGTGATGGTCCGAATGATAGTATTAGTTAGTAGTCCTCACTATTCTATGTAATAGTGTGTTAATAAATGTTGAGGACTCCTTTTGAGTATGAAACTCTCTAGAAGATAATATTTGTATTCAAACTCACAGTTTATGTTTTGTCGTATTGTACACGACAGTTGTAATAGTAAGTTGTATTTGTATTCTCTTACTATGTATCTGACGACCAAGATGAGTGATGTATACCTAATTTTGGGGGCGTCACAGAATAGTTGTAACCTATATGTAAAAACTAATACTTGAAACTAGTACGTGCAGTTTAGTAGTTACAAACCTTTAATCTAACCTGTCATGCCTGCAGTGTACTAAGCCACTAGTTGCATAGTCAAACTTGTATTTTCATTATAGTCATTCTCCACCATGTGTTTATAAGAACTAACTAGTCTCAGTTAACAATAATACTCCACATTTGACCCACACCAAGCTTCTGTTTTACATGTAACGTTATATTGTTACTGTTAAAATTTAAGTATGTTGCAAAGTGAACGTTAGTGCAATAAAAAACTTGAATAGCGGTACTGACATATATAACATGTGCAACAATCACTGATATATGTATAAAGAGACAAAATTATACCTTCTTCTGCTACAAACAAAATATGATTATCTTCAAAATAAGGAGCAATATCGTGCTGATAACGTATTGTAATTTTAAAGAGAGCATAAGAAGATATTATATATAAGAAGTGAGGTTTTCTATTATTCTTCAAGTACTCCAATACATGAATAGTGAGCCTCTATTTATAGGCTACACAATTACATGAACAAAGATAAAATAAAATATACTTAAATAGAGAGAATAAATATCTCATTAATGTACTAATATATAGGTTATGTAGGTTATAAAAAATGAAATGGACATCCATATTAAAACTATTCATAACAAATCCCAAAATTATGCATTAATTGAAATCCTATCCACACGACCCAACTCCTATCAAGAAGCCATATCCATTACGTCAGGGTGTCGTTGACAAATCCATCACTATGAATTAAATAAGCCTAGTTCAATAAATTATTTTAATTACATTATGAGTATCCGTTGCCGTCACCGACTAGTCCCATATTTATTTACTAATAACCTAAGTTGGTAGATTTTATTAGTTCAGAGTCTTAGTTGTCATCCCTCGTTATTATGAGTGCAA
Organism: Panax notoginseng; assembly: GCA_016801055.1. Classification (NCBI taxonomy): domain Eukaryota; kingdom Viridiplantae; phylum Streptophyta; class Magnoliopsida; order Apiales; family Araliaceae; genus Panax; species Panax notoginseng. Next base: position 271,391,610 of record CM029012.1, read on the forward strand.
AAAAACTCTTCAAAATTAAAGTTTATTCATCTATATGGCAATTTAAGGAATTTTTTTTATTATTTTAATATTTTATGCCTCAATCTCTTCAATTCCAGTATTGACTTAAAAAATTAATAATTATTATTGATAACATTTGAAATAATTAATAACATTCATTTTTTTTAAAAAAGATATCATTTGAAAAATAAATTATATTCAAAAATTAGTATTTAATTAAAACTAAATTCCCTTTCAAAGGATCATATTGGATAAACTAGAGAGTCATAATTAACGTGATGGGTAATTAAAATATATATTTTATCCAATATGATAAATAAATAAAAAGGATTGATATAAATTTTAAAATGAGCTGTAAATCAAACTCATCAATCAAAATAATTATTTTAGCCTTTTTCATATGATTTTAATTATTTCAAAATAAAATAAATATTTTAAAAAGACAATGTCATCGCCTATTTAGATATCTCAAAATAGTTAACAACGACGGTTAGAGATGCTCTAATAATATTTGTTCACAACTATATTCATGCATCCGCAGCATTTCGTACACAAAAACTATTCCAAATAAATAGTATAGCTGAATAAGAAGGCATATCACAATATGAGCTTTACATATACTCCTAGGATTAGGATTGATCGAAAAAGATACCATATTTAGTGATGATATTAGAACATGTTGTCACTGTTTTTTTGGTGTGTATTGATTAATCACGTATATATTATACAATATTCTCTCGGTTCTAAAATTAAAAATATAATTTGATTTTTAAAATTAAACGACATCATATTAAACTTTAAATTAATTTAAATTTATTTAACTTTATCTAATACAATTATTATAATTATATAGTACATAACAAAAGCTATTAATCAAAAATTTATTTTTTTCTAAAATTTTTATGAGTCATTTCATTTTAAAAGTTTAATATGTCGTCATTTGACCTCTAAAATCAAATTATATTCTTAATTTTAGAACGAATGGAGTACTTAAAAAAGAATAATGTTAGAGACACAAACTATTTTATAAATATTTTACAAATTGCTGATGTGGCATACTCTACCTCAGCATATTGTGTGGGGCCGAAGACTACATTGAAATAATTTATTGATCAATACGCTGAGGTGGAGTATGCCACATCAGTAATTTATAAAATTATTTATGTACGTAGCACTACTCTTTAAAAAATTACACACACATGACTAAATTCAAACAAATTATGTTAGATTGACCCAAATTAGATGTGCTTGTAACCACCGATCAGTTCCAGCAGGCTAACAAAGGCAAAAATAGCATTTATCTCAATGTAGTTAGCGCACTTAGTTTATGTAATAGGTTATTAAACTAAAAATAAATCTATATTAACCCAACTAAATTTTTTAAAAAATTGCAATCTACTAACTCCGTCTATTAATCAAACACCGTCTAAATCAAGCTCTATTTTTCGTACATGACCATCTCATCTGGAATAAAATGTAAAATGACGTGGAAAACTCATCAAAACTATATGACTCAATAGGGAAGTCCAAGTGAATGAACTTAAAGAAACAAATAAAATAAAAATATTATACATCTTCTTTAAATCTAAAGCTTTTGGTAATCAAAATACAAACCCAGATCTGAAGGTTTTGTAATTTTAGCTATATATGGCACACAAAAAAATCAAATTTTTTTTCAATCTGTCATCCATCTTCCACCCAATAATTTATGTTTTAATTATATAGCCCCATCATTCATCTTCTTTCATATCTAAAGCTTTTAGTTCTCAAAATACAAAGTTAGATATGATTTTTTTTTGTGATTTTAGTTGTAACACCTTAGTCCCACGTCGAAAGATTTATCTTTATACAAATAATTAAGTTACTACCAATAATATTTTCAATCATAACTTTTTGAATGAACATGTAAGAAAAAAAAATATATAGCAAGGAAAATTTATAAAAAAAATGAGTTGGAAACTTATTAATCTTTTAATTAAAAATATAATTTTAATTAATTCAATCGGATAATTTTACAAAAAGAGTGACAACTAGAGCGCGTAAACATTATTTCCGCCGGCTAACAAACCAGCAGAAAGATTTGGGAGGGAGTGGGGGCCCTTAAATGTTTTCTCAAGGATAATAAACTGGAGTTTGATGGATGCCATCCTTTGTGGCCAATCCTTGAATATCTTAATTCTGGAAAGTTGTTAAATGTGTATGTGTTTCGCTTGTAAATCGCCATCCAAACAATTCTAAAAACAGGTTTGTCGAGTAGAAATCCAACCATACACCAATTCAAACACACTGTTGATTTGATAGGTTGCAATACTATGCTTCCTGTTGACACACACTTGGGCCACTTGGCCAATGAATAATAAAGCATTATTATACTTTATACGTTGCCCGTGGGACGACACACTGGTTAACAGTGTAAATAAATCTATTATCCGAGTATTGAATTATTTAGATTTGATTTATAAAATTTATCGAATATAAAATAAAATTTTATTGTGACTCGTTTAGCTATCGAGTCAAGCACAATCTCGAATCGAGCTCGAACGGTTTTAACTTTTCGAACGAATATGATCCGAGTATCAATAAAATACAAAATTGTAATTTGAGAATATTTGAGTAATTTATCTAACTTTAAAATTTGTTCATATTTGAATCATTTATATTTTGAGTCGAGCTCAAATCGAATTTTTAATCAAGCAAGTACAAATCGAGTCCGAATTATTTACTCATTTTACAACCTTACCACTAATACTCTCAAACTATTGCTAACCCAACTAAATTTGCCTAATTACTTGGCCAATTTGGTAAATCTTGCAACAAAACAAAATCTATGGACATGCATTTAGAGTTAGTTAATAGTATCTCTTGGTATCCCACGTAAGAATGAGAAGATTATATATATAAAACTGATATATATCTATTTGAGAAAAAAATGATATTTTCAAGGAAATTAACTCTATGCGAACATGATAATTAGGAATAAAAACTAGACAGGAGTGTTTTATAATTTTACTTATTTGTATTTTTACTCAATTCGAATGTACAAATATAAATAAGTGAAAATTGTAAAACACTCATATCCAATTATCATGTCCGCATAGAAGAGTTCTTATATAAATATGAGACTAATTTAATATTCGTGCATAAGAGATCATATAAAAATATATTTTTCATATGTAAAAATATGTCTCCTCTGTATATATTACTCCTTACGTTTCTTAATATATGATATTTTAGATAATTTTATTTATTCCAAATTATTTGATGTTTTATATAATCTATGAAAATTAATCACAATCTTTCCAAAATTATTGCTCATGGAAAAATATTACAGATGAGAGAGAGTATGAGATAGTATATGATAAAGGGTATTCTCTCCGTCCTTTAATATAAGACGTTTTAGAGTTCTACACAAATATTAAGAAAATAATTGTATAACATTAAATATAATATCAATTGTCTATAATGTCATTGTATTGGAAAAAAAATTATTTATTGGACAAAAAAATAGTAAGAGAATTAAAGTTATATTTAATACGTGAGATAATATTAAAAATTAAACAATTAATATTTACTTAATATTTTAAAACGTCTTATATTAAGAAATAAAGAGAATATTATAAATAATTAATATCATACAATTATTTCTTTAATTTTTATGCAAAACACGAAGCTACGTGAACATTTAATCTCCAGAATAGACTCCACTAAGACAGTTATCACTACATACATGTCACTGCAGCCTCAAAGTGAATGATAGATGTTAAGATTATAACCATAAAAAAATGTCTAAGTGGGAAAGTCTTGAGAAATAAAAAATTCAGGACCAAATTACGGGAAATTTGAAACACGCACTTTGCTTATAAACAACCGTTTTAGTGTTCACTATGCTCAAAAAATAAAGGATAAAGGTAGTATATCTATAATCTGTCTAAAAACTATACTATATAATAAGACAAGACAAACTAAGATTTTATCCAAATTAATTGAATCAATTTAATTGGTCATCGAATTAATATCAAGTTAGTTTTGAGTTAATCACTTTTACTGACACAATATACTCTCTTTGTCCATAATAAATGACGTTATCAAATTATTTAATATTTTATATAATTTAGGAGAATTAACCACAATCTTTATAAAATTATCCTTCATCGAAAATGTTACAAATGAGAAAGAGTATGAGATAAATATATGATAAATGGTATTATAGACCATTAATACTATATTTAATACTATACAATTATTTTTTTAATTCTTATACACAATTTTAAAAAGTCATATATTATGAGATGGAGGGAGGATGGATGCGGTTTCTCCATAATTAGACCAAGTAAACCTTTTGTATTCTTTGTTCTATCATTTCAAGGTGTGCATTCATGTATATTAAAATACATATACAATAATTTTGGTATACATACAACTAATTAATACCATCCACACTAATATTATTTATACTCGAATTATTATAAACACTAACACATAACGCACATTATAATTTAAAGGGAAATGATATTTATACATATATTTTTGATATTTTTATATGATATTCTTTTAACATAAACATACTATAGATATAACCTTTATGTAAAATTAAATCATATAAAAATAACGCTGTTCAATTTTAAATTATCTACTATTCATATATAGTAATATGCGACTTCCCTGGGTAATCAATTTAGTATACAACTAATTAAGAGAAGCAGCACTTGTCTTTACTTGGTGAAGACCAATAAACATACGTCATAATCATCACCCTCACACACACCCAATCGCACGTACAAGAATATAAAAACATAACACAATGTAATATGGACCATGTCGAGGATGATACCCACATTTTGTGTTGAAGTCACAAAGTCCGGACTTAAATGGAGTAATATATTCACTAATCCAATAAATTAGGATTTTTGAGGGACCAACCAGCCTGCCAGCGCGCGGATGGGATTGGGATGGTCCATCAGTGAAGCTAATTAGCACCGAGTAGAAACGATGAGATGACCCTTTAATATATATATTAAGTTTATATTATTATTATTTGCAAATTTTGCCAATGATTTTTTATTTTTTTGCGGAAGTATAGGGCACTCTCACTCGTTCAACCAACAGGACCAAAGTTTTTTGAAATTGGTTAGCATGAAATTTATTTTTGGATAAATTGGTCAATTGATCAGTAGAGTGTGACACACAGGCGAGGTTCTATGTGTGTCAACATTTTATTATTTTGGATTAACTTCATGCTAATCGGATTCAAATTTTTTATACGCATTATTCCCTACACCCGGTCCCTCGGCACCCCCATGGAGAAGAGAAATATTATCTGGTCTTTCGTTAAGCAAACGAAGTTCAAAGATAATATATTTACTTCACAAACGTAATGTTTGAAATTTAAATATAAGATTGTTACGGTTTGAATGCATTTGGACCTTAGGTGTTTGGTGCAATTAACAATTATAACTATAACATGATAATGTATTTATAATAATAAATTTGGATATATTATGTTCTTATATAATAATTAAAAATTTATGATTTTTTTATTTTAAAACAAAACAAAATAGCAAATTGGCCCTCAAGACTCGAGAGTGGATTACGGGCATGTTTGAGATGATTTATTTTAAAATAATTTATATTTATCAAACAAAATGAAAATAATCTATTTAACGGTGAAAAGAATCTTACCATGCAGTGTAATTTTAAATAAATCTATTATCATATAAAATTATTCCCATACACCTCGTATATGTATATTTTGCCCCAAGTGCCTCTCTCTCTCTCTCGCCCGAGACCCAAATGAAGTGCTCTCTTTGTCCTCTCCGTATATTCAAAAACCATTAAATAAGTGGAAGACTTCTCAACAACAGAACAGACAACAAAGCCACTTTCTTCCTCTCCCTCTATCTCGCGCGGCCATAAATTGAACAAAGGAGGAGCAGAAGAATAATTGAAAACTGAAAATCATCGTCTCTATTTCTCTCCTCCTTTCTTGCTTCTAATTTTCCCGTTCCCCCAAGGAGCCACATTCCAAAAAGGTATACTCCCACGTTTAAAAGTCAGCCCCTCTCTCCCTCTCTATCTGCTAACCCAGCGCCTTGACTACAACAAACATACCGATTTAAAGCTAAGAATCTTTCTGGTTTTTTTCAGTAATCCAGATGATGGGTGTTTGGAGGCTGTTCTTATTTTGTACTCCACTACTAACATTTACCAGCCTCTTCACACCCACCAAATCAGACCCAAAAGACGAATCTTGCTTAACCCACCTCAGCCAATCACTCCAAGACCCAAATCACAACCTCCAAAATTGGACAAAATCAACCTTCGCCAACCCATGCCTCGGCTTCACTTCCTACCTCCAGGGAGCCACCTGCAACAATGGCCGAATCTACAAACTCTCTCTCTCCAACCTTTCTCTCAGGGGCTCCATCTCCCCTTACCTCGCAAACTGCACCAATCTCCAAGCCCTAGACCTCTCCTCCAACTCCCTCTCCGGACCCCTCCCCACCGACCTCCAGTTCCTCGTCAACCTCGCCGTACTCAACCTCTCTGCCAACCTTCTTTCCGGCCAAATCCCGCCCCAGATCGCCATGTGCGCCTACCTCAACGTCATAGATCTCCACGACAATATCCTCGTGGGTCCCATCCCTCAGCAGCTGGGTCTCCTCGCTCGCCTATCCGTTTTTGATGTGTCCAACAATAGGCTCGGCGGCCAGATTCCGGCGACGCTCGTGAACCGGAGTGCGAACTTGCCGAGGTTCAATGCGACGTCGTACGAGGGAAATAAGGGTCTTTATGGGTACCCTTTGCCGCCGTTGAAGAGTAGAGGGTTGTCGATTTTGGCCATTGTTGGGATCGGATTGGGAAGTGGGTTCTTGAGTTTGGTGCTCAGTTTTACAGCAGTGTGTATATGGTTGAGGGTTACTGAACGCAAATTGGCTGCCGATCAAGAAGGCAAAATTAGTCAGCTCATGCCTGAATATTGAGAATTGTATGTGTGTATAAGTTATACCCTGGCTTATTAGAGGTGTGAATTAGTTTTTCTTTTTTATAATTTATTGATGTTGATGGGGTTTTTTGGTCAGTTTTATTGTCTTTTTACTGATCCTGGTGGGAATTTTCTTTTTGCCTGTGCTTAACTACTTCTTCCCTTTTCCTTTTTTCTTTTTTACTTGATAGTTTTCATTTTACTAAACTATTTCAATGTACAACAGATAATGAGGTTTCGGTGAAATAGTACAAATCTGTTTTCTGCTTAATTTGTACCACCAGCTCCCCTCTGTCTGTGTGGGTGGGGTAGGTTGAAATTGTAGGGTGTGACGGTTGGGGAGTGTGGAATTTTGTCTTCTGGTGACCTAAAATACAGACATCTATCTCGCTGCAGCTGTGGACAGTCGGTGTCTTCAATAATCTAAAGGCGGGCAGATGCATCAATTATAGTGTTACTAAATTACTAGTACGTACTAGTGTTTTTCTTGGGGAAATTAATATTTGTTAGTTTAGAGTATAATGGAGCAATAAGTCTAGGGGGACATTGTTGAGAGGATATTTCTAGCGATTTTTTTTAAAAAAATTTTTAGTACTTTTTAAAAAATATATAATATTTATTTTAATTGGAATTTTTATAAAAAATAGTGTTTTAGGTGTAATTTGAATACATGTAAGAAACAGGGGTTGTACAGATTGTACAACTATTTTTTGTATGTATCTAAATTACATCTAAAACACTGTTTTTTACAAAAAAATTCATTAGAATAAATACTATATATTTTTTGGAAGGTATTATAAAAAAAAACTAAAAAAAATGTCACTAAAAATATCGCAGAAAAATGTCCCCCATAATGGAGTTGGTATTTGGTAATGTTGCTGAATTAATTTCTCCAGGTTTGAATTAAGTTCTAGCTAGTCTCGTGTTTTTTCATTTGGGACGAAAATAGTATAAAGAAGAGAACTTACCAGGGGTGGTGGTAGTATGTTTTAGTTTCTTTATATTTTAAAAATATTGGATTATGGACTGCTCAAATTGTGTTTCCACATTCTCATGCAACTACTATATAGTTTAATGGAACTTTTGGATAAAAGCAAAGTGGTTTGTGCCAGCCCAGCCAGCCCATCCCATGAAGTCTGAGAACAAAATGTAGTAGTATATAATAGAATTGAATCACATGGAATGTAGTATTTAAATTCATCTAGTTTGGATTTGGACAAAAACAAAGACTTTCGTTGATGTCTGTCCATTTACCATATCCCGTATATTAATTGATGGTCCTTTACAATAATATACAATATTAAGTAAGTAATTACACTATTAGTGTATCACTAAAATAATTACAAAAATAATAACTTTTCCATATTTATTTACAATATTAGTGCAATTAGTATAAGACCCAAAACCACAAATAGAGGTACATTAGGAAGGTGTTCTGGTAACACGCGCCGACAAATCCAACGAGTAAGACGACCATGATGGCGACTCCGATGACGATTAACGACCACTGCAAAAATTTCAGGCAATTGGTGTTGTTGGCCTGCTGCTCAGCCATATTTGTAAGACCCCAACTTATTAATGAATAAAATCAAATTTTTTCTAAATATTATTGAGAATAATAAGGGGTTAATTTGATATAATACTTTGGTTATGGGTGAAATGTGCAAATTTTACAAAATAAGCAAGTGGTTATAAAATATTCATTTTGTCGGGGAATATTCGTTTGGTCGTGGAATATTCTTGCTGTCGGGGAATATTCGTACGACGGCGCAGCCTTGTGTGGGCCCCATAACGGAAAGCGATTGGATGAAGAAAACGACAAGTATAAGTTGTTTATAAATAACGACGTAGTTGTTACCGTTAATACTGTTGGAATACCCGGTGGTTAAAATACAGTAGCACACGGTATTGTACCAATTATTGATTCTTACGTAAGAAGACACTACTCAATAATTGTTACAGTAGTTATTGTTCAATATTTTATTTTATTGATTCAATAATTGCTGCGTTGATATTTAATATTATTGTTGTTTCAATAATTGTTGCTGCACAGTATTTTCTATTATCAGATCAATAATTCATATTATTTGAATAATATTATTAGATAACATTATTGGCAATGTCTAGAAAGTTCTATCTAAGGAGATGTTTGGTCATCTAATTGCGCGCCAGTAAGGAGAAATCCTTATTGGAAAGCCCCCTCTTTCTGGGAACGGCCTGGCTGTCATAAATGAGATTCTGTAATATTATTTGTGAATAATTAATTATTGATTCATATGATAAGAAAATATTTATTTTATGTGAATATAGATGAGGGATATATTTTTGTGGTTAAAATTAAAGGAGTCAATGTTGAGGTTTTTATCAGTATTTTTGTCGAAATGGAGGTATTAAAAATCAGGGTTTTTGAGATATTTTGCGGGAGTTATAATTTTTAATCCGACCGTTGGATCGTGGTAATTTTGGATATGTTATACATATATAAGTTGAGTATATGTCCACAAATTTTGAACCGTTAAAAATGAACGTATGATTTATTATGAATTTTACGAGATGACTGGTTCAGAAATTGTTGAATTTTCGGAGTTAATCATTTTGGTGAAAAATTCTAGAATTGGTGGGCCTCACTCTTGGTTGGTGAAGAAATGTGCTGAAATTTTTATTCAAATGTGGTGGGTGGAAATAGTAGCAGGTAAAGCCATCAGGTTGCAGGTTAAGTCTGCTTCGGCGTGCTAACATTTTCCTATAAATAGAGGGCTAAGTTAGAATTGAAAATCACACCAGAAACAAGTTTTCTCTCTTCTCTCTCTAGATTATTGAGTGTATTTTGTGAGTATTTAGATACTTTGAGAGTTTCTATTCATCAGAGCAAGTGTCTTTCAGCCTTATACCGGTATTCTGACCAGAAGTACTGATATTTTGAGGTAAGGAATATTATTTTCTTCTTAAATGATATTATTTTCTTCAATATCATTATACTGAAATATCAACATGAGTTTTTATCAAATTTGAAATTTTTTTGTGTCGGGGTTACTATTCACGTATACGTTACTATTCACGTATACGACACTATTCACGAATACGGCACTATTCACCGAAAAATAAAATTTTTCCTTTTTGTCCAAGATGTCTATTATGGTTACTATCTTTGATTGTATCCATATTTTGATCTTTTTTTTTGAATTCTGCTTCACAATTGATTATTATGAAGTATTATTGATCTTGGATAAACTGTTATATGAATCCCTACTATTTGTCCTTCTGTCTCTCTGGATTCATTTTTTTTAAGATAATTTTCATCATCCTCAGTCCTAAATGATGATATTACTGAATATCTTTGGCCTGTAGTGCAAAGATGTATGATTACTTGATGAATATCTTTGGCCTATAGTGCAAAGATGAACAGGTATTGAGATGAACATGACTGATAGGTGATACAAATAAATATCTTTGGCCTGTAGTGCAAAGATGAATATTTGGATAAAGATGATTATTAATTGATGTTACAGGGATAAAATATTGATGATGGACTTTTAAATCTTAGAAGATAGTAGAATTCTTTCTCTACTTGACTCTTCTAATGGTTTGCTGTTTCCGCTGCAGTTGTTAATCTAAAACTTGTTGTCGATTATATTCTATCAGATTTTTCTCTATTGAAGACTAACGATAATTTGTTGTATATTATCTTAGTCATAATATTCTATACTGGGCTAGTTGAGCTCACCCTTTTCTTTTTGTTCCATTTTTCTTCTCAGGATGTGAGAACATAGCAGGATCTAGTCGGGGTATGGAGTGATAGTTCTAGAAAGATGTTTTAGTAGTCCTCACTATTTCTGTAAAATAGTGTTTGAATAATTGTATTGAGGATTTATTTGAGTGTGGATATTGTCTAGAAGACAATATTTGTATTTAAACTCACAGTATGTGTTGTCGTATTTTGCACGACAATTGTATTATTGAAGTTGTAGTTTGCTTTCTGTACCATGTATTTGGCGACTCAGAATGGGTGTTGTATACCTATTTTGGGGGCGTCACAGTTGGTATCAGAGCTTAGGGATATGATCCCTGGCTGAGATGTGAGACAAGAACTAGGAGGGGAGAGACGGAGAATTCCTTCGCTAGTATGACCTGACTAAGTTTATTTGGAGTTTATTTGGTCGGTCAGAGTATAGGGATAATATATGACATGACTATTAACCCTTGTTTATGACAGTATTTAAGAATGGCAGCTGAGAACGTTAATAATGGAGTAAATCAGACCGTGGAGACACCTTTGATCACCACCCAGGGGAACGTGCAACAGGAAGGCAATATTCCTTCTGTAAACAACGTTACCGAGCAAACGATGAATGATGGAATGTTTAGGAGCTTTTTGCAGTTCATGCAAAATCAGACGAGGGAGACTCGTGTGCAGAATACGGGTGGAAATGATAACAACGCGCGGTTTGTCACAGCTAAGCAGTTCAAAGAATTGGGACCACCAGAATTTAAGGGAAAGCCGGATCCGATCATGACGGAAACGTGGGTCAAGCAAATTACCAAGATATTCGATGTCTTGGAATGCACGGAGGAACAGAAGGTTCCATTCCCCACCTTTATGTTCCGCGGTGAGGCAGACTACTGTTGGGAGTCTGTAAAGCGTACCCAACCTGACGCACTCAACATGTCCTGGGAAACATTTCAAACACTATTTAATGACAAGTATTTTCCTAAAAGTATTCGTCATATGAAGGAGGTGGAGTTTATCAGACTGGAACAAAACAACATGACGGTGTCCCAGTACGAGGCGAAGTTCGCTGAGTTATCCAGGTTTTCACCTCATTTGGTCGAAAATGAGGAACAAATGACAAGGATGTTTCTGAGAAGTTTAAAACCCGATATTCGACAATATCTTATCTCTCATAAATTTTCTTTATATTCAGATGTTGTAAACAGGGCTCAATTATTAGAGCGAGATAATGAGTATGTACAACCGAGGGACCACAACCAGGGTCATACCGGTGGCGGCAGTCATCGAAGCAATGAAAACCAGCAGGGAGGAAAATATTCGGACAAAAGCGGTAACCACTCTGGTGGTAATCGTGGTCGTGATAATAAAAGGAGCGAGTCGGGAGGAGATTTCAAGAAGAGAAGTTACAACAATGATAACGTGAAGACGTCAGCACAAACATCAACTGTTTCTAGGGGAGGAGAACGACCACCTGTCGTATGTTACAAATGTGGAAAAGAGGGACATATCAGCCCAAACTGCCCACAACAATCCAAGGTATGTTATAACTGTGGAAAGGAGGGTCATATAGCTCGAGAGTGTACTGTAGCAAAACCAAGTTCAGCGGGGATGGTGACTCCAAAAGTTGTCCCGGATAAGTCGAAATCAGCGGTTCCTGGAAGGGCGTTTGTCGTGACTGGCCAAAACGCAAGAAACCCGAACGAGGTGATCACGGGTAAGCTAATCTTGAATTCTTGCGAAGTTTATGCTTTACTAGATACCGGTTCTACCCATTCTTTTATCTCTCCTGCTTGTGCTCAACGTTTAAACTTGACTCCGGAGAAATTGGACCTTAACTTATCTGTTGAAACTCCGTTGGGTGAAACCTTCATTACATCTACAGTTTATAAATCTTGCATGATCCAAGTTGGCACTATCACATTACCTGTTGATCTTATCTCTTTAAAGATACTTGCTTTTGATGTGATTTTAGGAATTGATTGGTTAACCACTCATCATGCTAAAATTGATTGTTTTCGTAAGGTTGTTAGTTTTCATATTCCTAACCAACCTGTCATACGAATTCAAACTACTAAACCACTAAAATCAGTCACTGTCGTATCAAGCCACAAAGCTATTCGTTTATTGAAAAACGGATGTCAAGCTTTCTTAGCCCATATTATGGATTTGAACAAAGACAAGTCAGATTTGAATAATATGTCTATTGTTAGAGAATTTCCCGATGTATTTCCTGAAGAACTTTCTGGTCTACCCCCAGAACGTGAAGTTGAATTCTTTATTGACCTTGAACCCGGTACAAAGCCCATTTCTAAAACTCCATATCGAATGGCTCCTATTGAACTTCAGGAGTTAAAAGTCCAACTACAGGAGTTGTTGGACATTGGTTTTATTCGTCCTAGTACGTCTCCTTGGGGTGCTCCTGTTTTATTCGTAAAGAAGAAAGACGGGAGTATGCGACTTTGTATTGACTATCGAGAATTGAACCATGTCACCATCAAGAATGGGTATCCGCTACCTCGCATTGATGACCTGTTCGACCAGTTACAAGGAACACAATTCTTTTCAAAGATCGACCTTCGTTCTGGATATCATCAGCTGAAGATTAAAACTGAGGATATTCCAAAGACTGCCTTTAGAACTCGGTACGGGCATTATGAATTCTTAGTCATGTCTTTTGGATTGACTAATGCTCCTGCTGCCTTCATGAATATGATGAACCGTGTATTCAAAGAATATTTGGATCAGTTCGTTGTTGTCTTTATTGATGACATCCTCATCTATTCCAAAAGCCGTGAAGATCATGAGCGCCATTTGAAGCTGGTACTGCAAAGGCTTCGTGAAAATAAGCTATATGCTAAATTGAAAAAATACGAGTTCTGACTTGAGGAAGTAGCATTCCTTGGGCACGTGGTGTCAAAACATGGAGTATCTATCGGCCCGGCGAAGATTGAAGCCATACAAAGTTGGGAGCAACCGAAGTCGGTAACCGAAGTACGTAGCTTTCTGGGCTTAGCTGGTTATTATCGGAGATTTGTGGAAGGATTTTCTCGAATCGCTACTCCGTTAACTCAGCTGACTCGGAAAGATACAAAATTCGTATGGAGTAAGGAATGCGAGAAGAGTTTTCAAGAACTCAAGAGGAGACTCATTTCGGCACCTGTTCTGACAATACCATCTGGTTCGGATGGATTTGTTATCTACAGCGATGCTTCAGGCAAAGGGTTAGGATGTGTTCTCATGCAACATGGGAAAGTCATAGCCTATGCCTCACGATAACTCAAAGAATATGAGAGAAATTATCCTACTCATGATTTGGAGTTGGCAGCAGTCGTTTTTGCGTTGAAGATCTGGAGACACTACCTGTATGGGGAGAAAGTGGAGATCTATACAGATCATAAAAGCCTCAAATATTTTTTCACCCAAAAGGAACTCAACATGCAGCAGCGACGTTGGCTCGAGCTGTTGAAAGATTAAGATCATACCATCCAATATCATCTTGGAAAAGCAAACGTAGTAGCTGACGCATTGAGTAGAAGATCATACGCGGGTACGAGTGCAATGTTGTTAACACAAAGGCCCATTTTGTATGACTTGCAAAGGATGGAGATAGAGATGAAGGCTCCAAGTACCCACATGATGATATCAAATATACGAGTAGAACCGACTTTAATCGATAAAGTTAAAGCTGCTCAAGCTACGGACATGGAGCTAATGCGTATGAAGAAGAAAGTGCAAGAAGGTGCTATTCCAGAAGCAAGAATCGATGAAGAAGGAATACTTCGAGTCAACTCCAGACTTTGTGTTCCTAACGATTTTGACTTGAAGCATAGAATAATGATGGAGGCACACAACACACCGTTTGCAATTCATCTTGGGAGTACCAAAATGTATCACGATCTTCGACATACATTTTGGTGGAGCAATATGAAAAGAGAGATCGCGGAGTTTATCTCGAAATGTTTAACTTGTCAACGTGTAAAAGCGGAGCATCAAGTACCAAAGGGTCCATTGCAACAACTTGGGATTCCGAAATAAAAGTGAGAACACATTACTATGGATTTTGTTACGGGTCTTCCCAAGGTTTCTCAAGGCATAGATGCGATTTGGGTTATTGTTGATAGATTAACCAAGTCCGCTCATTTCTTGCCGATACGTGAGACTTATTCCCTTGAACGTCTTGCTAGTATGTACGTGAACGAGATTATGAGATTGCATGTCATGCCAGTATCCATAGTTTCGGATCATGACCCAAGATTCACTTCACGATTTTGGGTTAGCTTGCAGAAAGCTATGGGCACGGATTTACGATTCAGTTCGGCATACCATCCTCAAACGGACGGACAATCAGAGAGGACTATTCAAACTCTTGAAGATCTATTAAGACTTTGTGTCCTAGATCTCAAAGGGAGTTGGGATAAGTACCTACCATTGGTGGAATTCTCCTACAACAACAGTTATCAGGCGAGCATGGGTGTGGCTCCATTCGAGGCGTTGTATGGAAGAAAATGTTGTTCTCCAGTATGCTGGGACGAGGTGGGTGAAGCAACATTGTTGGAACCAGAGTTGGTACGCATTACTACAGAGAAGATCCAAACGATTCGACAACGTATACAAACGGCACAGGATCGACAAAATAGTTATGCAGATCTTCATCAGAAGGACGTGAAATTTAATATTGGGGATCATGTATTGTTACGTGTTGCACCATGGAAGGGAGTTACAAGATTTGGGAAGAGAGAAAAGCTCAATCCAAGATTTATTGGTCCATTTGAGATTCTTGAGCGAATAGGAAATGTGGTATATAGACTCACATTACCTCCAAGCACGTCTCGTGTTCATAATATTTTTCACATATCTATGCTTCGTAAATATGTTAAAGACCCGAACCACATTATTGAGTTAGAACCATACGAGATAGCTAAAGATTTAACGTACGAGGAGGTACATGTTAAGATCTTGGATAGAAAAGAGCATGTCCTACGCACGAAGGTTATACCACAAGTTAAGGTTTTGTGGAGAAACCATGCTATTGAAGAAATGACCTGGGAGTTGGAATCAGAAATGAAAGCGAGGTATCCTCACCTTTTCGAAACATCAGGTACGTACGTCAATTTAAAGGACGAAATTTCATAAGGAGGGGAGGTTGTAAGACCCCAACTTATTAATGAATAAAATCAAATTTTCTCTAAATATTATTGTGAATAATAAGGGGTTAATTTGATATAATACTTTGGTTATGGGTGAAATGTGCAAATTTTGCAAAATAAGCAAGTGGTTATAAAATATTCATTTTGTCGGGGAATATTCGTTTGGTCGTGGAATATTCTTGCTGTCGGGGAATATTCGTACGACGGCGCAGCCTTGTGTGGGCCCCATAACGGAAAGCGATTGGATGAAGAAAACGACAAGTATAAGTTGTTTATAAATAACGACGTAGTTGTTACCGTTAATACTGTTGGAATACCCGGTGGTTAAAATACAGTAGCACACGGTATTGTACCAATTATTGATTCTTACGTAAGAAGACACTACTCAATAATTGTTACAGTAGTTATTGTTCAATATTTTATTTTATTGATTCAATAATTGCTGCGTTGATATTTAATATTATTGTTGTTTCAATAATTGTTGCTGCACAGTATTTTCTATTATCAGATCAATAATTCATATTATTTGAATAATATTATTAGATAACATTATTGGCAATGTCTAAAAAGTTCTATCTAAGGAGATGTTTGGTCATCTAATTGCGTGCCAGTAAGGAGAAATCGTTATTGGAAAGCCCCCTCTTTCTTGGGAACGGCCTGGCTGTCATAAATGAGATTCTGTAATATTATTTGTGAATAATTAATTATTGATTCATATGATAAGAAAATATTTATTTTATGTGAATATAGATGAGGGATATATTTTTGTGGTTAAAATTAAAGGAGTCAATGTTGAGGTTTTTATCAGTATTTTTGTCGAAATGGAGGTATTAAAAATCAGGGTTTTTGAGATATTTTGCGGGAGTTATAATTTTTAATCCGACCGTTGGATCGTGGTAATTTTTGGATATGTTATACATATATAAGTTGAGTATATGTCCACAAATTTTAAACCGTTAAAAATGAACGTATGATTTATTATGAATTTTACGAGATGACTGGTTCAGAAATTATTGAATTTTTGGAGTTTATCATTTTGGTGGAAAATTCTAGAATTGGTGGGGCCCACTCTTGGTTGGTGAAGAAATGTGCTGAGATTTTTATTCAAATGTGGTGGGTGGAAATAGTAGCAGGTAAAGCCATCAGGTTACAGGTTACGTCTGCTTCGGCGTGCTAACATTTTCCTATAAATAGAGGGCTAAGTTAGAATTAAAAATCACACCAGAAACAAGTTTTCTCTCTTCTCTCTCTAGATTATTGAGTGTATTTTGTGAGTATTTAGATACTTTGAGAGTTTCTATTCATCAGAGCAAGTGTCTTTCAGCCTTATACTGTGACACCCCCAAATTCGGGTACTTCGATTCCACGGGATTTGGTGTTCACTGCACAAGCATCATCTATCTATCTACCCATAAATAATATCAAACCATACAATAGATAGAAATCATAAATAAAATCTCTTCCCTTAAGGGTTACATCAACTGAATCATAAATAAATCCCAGGTTACTCTAACCTTAAAATATCTGTGCGGAATTCTAAACAAATAAGTCTTAACATCAACATAACTCAAGTCTTAAACAAATACATCAGTTAATAAATAACAGGTCTTCATCATTGCTAACTTTGCCCTTGCCCTTACTAGTGGAGGGTTCATCGCTTCTTTCATTCTTAACTGCAATGTTATTATTAAGCAAGAGTGAACACAAATGCCCACAAGTATAATAATGAAATAACATTATAATAACATGCGAATAAATCAAAGACATCTGAATAAGAGCTCAACTTTTGAATCGAGAATGAATAACAAGAATCAAAAGAATTCTGAGGGTCATAGACCTTGAACTATGTCCTAGGTTAACAAGAAATATACTTGAAACCTTTAACAGTCATACGACTATGGACCTTCTTCTCGTACTTAGGGGGATCAGCCCTTAGTACCATATTGTGCACAATATCTTAACGCTAAAGCGTAATTAATCCCCTATATAGGGTTGTTCATCTCAGTTTGACATTCGAGTCCGTAACAAAGTAAGTTTGGTTTGGATAAATTCATCAAGGGTTCTGAAATTTAGAACGCTCATCAACTATGGGCTAGTTGAATCAATAAGGTTCACTAGTCTAATAAGGTTCAACAATAACGATATTCAATTTGAATAATAATCTCAAACGTATACAATAGAACAATTATTGTATAACTGAATCATGCTTTGACAATATAAATAATCTGTAATATCATACTTGAACTTGAATAATAGAAATGATAACTTATTCAAGGTAAT
The DNA here is from genome assembly GCA_016801055.1 of Panax notoginseng. Taxonomy (NCBI): domain Eukaryota; kingdom Viridiplantae; phylum Streptophyta; class Magnoliopsida; order Apiales; family Araliaceae; genus Panax; species Panax notoginseng. Next base: position 271,409,749 of record CM029012.1, read on the forward strand.
TAATAATCTTGAAAGATATTAAAAGTAGGGTTAAGAAACTTGCTCGACATAAAAGTAACGTTTAAGTTTAAATAAACTTGCTCAATAGAATGGAGTTAGGGATAGGATACTTGCCTCGTGCGTAGATTACACTTTAACTAAGCACGTTCTTTGAATTAAATCCTACATACCATTCATATACACAATACCAGTTAATTATAAATTAACTAATCAACATAAACTCATTCTCGTTGTCTACTTTAATTATTGACTACACTTAGTCAATTTTCACTTTGTCACATCATTTGTACTTCCTGTATTTCAGATATTATTCTAGAATACAACTTCAAAACAAAGGTTAATTGAACAAATTAACATATCACATAATATCCCGATATTATGACTGACCAACAAATAAGCTTAGGTAGGACACACTAGCGAAGGATTTACTCGTCTCTCTCCTCCTAGTTCTATTCCCCGATCTCCGCCAGAGATCATATCCCTAAGCTCTGATACCAACTGTGACGCCCCCAAAACAGGTCTATTCCATCCAACCTATTCTGAGTCGCCAAATACATGGTACAGAAAATAACTACAACTTTATTACAACAATTGTCGTGCAAAATATAACAACACATATGCTGTGAGTTTGGATACAAATATATACCAGTTGTGACTCATGTCCCAACCTTGGATAGCACGTCACAATGACACCTTACATAAAGGTATAGTCAAAAACTGTTTTAGAAATTAGAATCTTTGGAAAGTGCTCAAGGAAACCCTCGTACATGGGAGGCCATGCTTCTAGGTTATGATAGATATCATATGGCCACAGAATTATCCTTGGTTGACCCAATAGACCCCAAAATATCTATAGACCACCGTTCTATTCCCTTGTTATCCCTCGCTCGACCCAGCTACACTTTTATTACCTGAAAGGAATTATGAAGCAAAAGGGTGAGCACAACTAGCCCAGTAAAGAATATTATGACTAAAGATAAATAAATTATCAATAGTCCTCATCAGTAATAAATCAGAGATTTAGAACATATGGTAGATGATAAAACTTTTCAACCATAGTTGCAGCGGAACGAGCAATCCATTAGAAGAGTCAAATAGACTATAAAGTCTATTATCTTCTCCACGTTAAAAGTCCACCAACAATGTTTTATCCCTGTAACATCAATCAATAGTTCCTTTCCACAATCATATGAATAATTCATAATCATAATTGTGATTCTAAATTTCGCATCCAAGACGAAGATAATTTTTATCACCTGTCTTTACCTGAAACATCAAAGATCATGGTTATACCAAATCACAGTTCCTGTTCATAATCATACTAATAAATTCATCTTTGCATCACGGGCCAAAGATATTCACCAACAGTTCATCTTTACACTACATGCCAAAGATATTCAACAACAAGTCATCTTTGCACTACGGGCCAAAGATATTCATCAACAACTCATCTTTGCACTACAGGCCAAAGATATTCCTCAATAGTTCATATTTGCACTACAGGCCAAATATATTATTATCTCAAAGAAATATATAATCATTTCAGAATTTATATAACCAATAATTATAACCATGTTGATCATTTTATCTTTGCACTTAAGCTAAAGATATTCAATTATAAATTTAATGGTCATGATCATACCAGTCACAATTCAACTTTTCACTACTGGACAAAGAGAACCCTAGTCATGATCATACCAATAATCTACCCATCTTTACACTCAAGTCAAAGAGAAATATCATCATTAGGGTTATAAAAATGTTATATATGATAAAAAAAATAATATGATCAACATATAGTTTTAATCTCAAGAGTAATATTTATAAATCAATTATAATTTGGTTAGAAAAAGAAACCAATTTTGTCATGAATAGTAACTCGTGAATAGTAACCCATGAATAGTAACTCATGAATAGTAACTCATGAATAGTAACTCGTGAATAGTAACTCGTGAATAGTAACTCATGAATAGTAACTCGTGAATAGTAACTCATGAATAGTAACTCGTGAATAGTAACTCATGAATAGTAACTCGTGAATAATAACTCCTGAATAGTAACTCATGAATAGTAACCCCGACATGAAAAGTTCTAAATTTGATAAAAAGTTCAGATCAATACTTCGGCATAATGATATTGGAGAAAATAATATCATTTAAGAAGAAATAACATCCCTTACTATCCCGTACCTCAAAAGAGCAGTACTTCTGACTGGAATAACGCTGAACGAACTTGCACCGTATATCAACACTCAAGATATCAAAAAAACTCACAAGAATACACTCGATAATATAGAGAGAGAAATAGAGAGAAAACTTCAGTTTCTGGTGTGATTTTCAATTCTAACCTAAGCACCCTATTTATAGGAAAATACTTAAAACACCAAAGTAGAAAATTGAATATAATAATATATTTATAACCAAATTTTCCTTAGCCCACCACATCAAAAACATATTTTTCACACAAATGCACCAAAAATGCAAAACATGTTTTAAACAATTTTTGTAACAAAAATCAATTCAGACTCAATAATTCGGAACTTCAATAATTCGTAATAAATAGCCCTTTTATCAGAAAATTTGAATCTCGCGTGTTTTTATAGAAAATTCAATTCTCTACAACTTTGCAGAAGAAAGTTTTTCTAAATTCCAAACAGAAATTGACTGAAATCCACAAACGGATGATTTTACAGTCTATAATAAATTTTCGGTCAAGAATTGTGTCCACCAACACACAAAACATGTGTTAAACATTTAATCCAACAAAAATACTTTTCCTCCTCATTTATTCATATATCCCACATTCATTGTAAAAATATCACCATTAATATATTATTAAAATAATACATTTAAATGAATTATTTTATCAGAGAAAGATAAAATATTAATTTTCAACAATTGTCACATTGAAAATTTTCTCCATCTATATCCACATAAAATTAATATTTTCCTCATCATATAAATAAATAATTAATTATACACAAATAATATTACAGAATCACAGTACTGGCAACCAGGCCGTTCCCAGGAAAGAGGGGGCTTTCCAATAAGGATCTCTTCCTTACTGGCGCGCAATTAGATGACTAAACCTCTCCTTAGACAGAACTTTCTAGACATTACCAATAATGTTATCTAATAATATTATTCAGATAATATGAATTATTGCTCCGATAATAGAAAATACTGTGTAGTGACAATTATTAAAACAACAGAAATATAAAATATCAACGCAGCAATTATTGAATCAATAAAATAAAATATTGAACAGTAATTACTGTAATAATTATTGAGTAATGCCTTCTTACATAAAAATCAATAATTGGTGTAATACCGTGTGCTACTGTGCAACAATGCGTATTACTGTATTTTAACCACCGGGTATTCCAACAGTGTTAACGGTAACAACTACCCCGTTATTTATAAACAACTTACTCTTGTCGTTTTTTTCATCCAATCGCTTTCCGTTATGGGGCCCACAAAAGACTGCGCCGTCGTACGAATATTCTCCGACAGTAAGAATATTCCACGACCAATCGAATATTCCCCGACAATAATGAATATTTTATAACCACTTGTGTATTCCGAAAAAAATTTATATATCACCCTTAACTTTAATATTTATTAATTTAACCATTTACTAAATAGTAATTATAAGAAAAATTGAATACTTTTATTTCATAAAATTCGGGGTCTTACAACTAACACATTGTTAGACTTAAACATTTGGAAAATACATTTCTGAATTTTCTGGGGAGTGGCGCTGCGGCGCCACGTTTGTACTAAGTCTTCGCGCTGCGGCGCGATGGCGCTGCGGCCGGACACTTGAAGCTGCGGCGCCGTGGCGCTGTGGCTCGAGTTATGGCGCTACGGCACGGGGGCGCTGCGGCGCGGGAAATGAACTGGTAGCCGACGCTGCGGCGCGGCATACCAGACACAGAAATGGCTGTTCGCGAAAAATCGCAGAACATGCCAATTTCTCCCAATTTCTTAATTTCTACTCAAAATTAGACATACCCACAAGTTATAGTTCATGTATATTCATAATACAACATCTATAAAGTGATTTTAACCCATTAAAACATATAATCACAGATTTAAATCATGTAAAATTGGACTGTTCTTGATGTTCTTGAAGTTTTTGAACAAAATACATAATTTAGCCGTACGGATTCGTTATAACATCGAATTCGTTCGTTTAAGGCTTGATCTCTTCGTATTAACATGCTCAATAACATAAGGGTGTAAAATTTATGGATAATATATGATCAATACATCAATTATCACGTATAAGGCCATATGGCCATATCACGTACTCTGTTTATTTTGAAAAAATTATATCCTACGTAATTTCCTGAAACTGATACTATGGTTTACACAATATATATAATTAAACACGATTTGATACATATTAACCCATATATAAACTTATAATCATCTCATATCTCCCAAATACAGAGATTTACAGAAAAATGTGAAAGCCATTTTATGAAAACTTAAAAGACGTAAAATAAGAATTTGGGAAGAAGAATTACCCAGAGTATAATTAATGGATGGGATGATTAATGGTGATTCTTTCACAACAACCTGTTGATTACACTCTCAAATGCTCTCCTTCTCTTTTACAGACTTAGACAATTAATGAATGAGAAGAAGACGTCGATATAAGAACTGGCGTATTATGGTCAGTTAACCCAGTCATGGGTTAACTGCCCATAACCTCCCTTAGTGCCATGTTTGGCTTAGCAAAATAATTCAAAACTATTTAATTTAATAGAGCTTTATAATATAGTTTAATTAATGTCACACTTCTTTATAAATAAATCAATATCTTATATAATTTATTTTAACTAAAATATAATAATTTTTCATTAATTCACATAGTCACAATATTAATTATCTCTTTAATAAATAATAATAATTTATTAAATCTCTAATTAATAATTACATTAATTAAATAACATCATGCTTAATTAAATATTTCGTTTAATTCAATAAGCTCACATAATTACAAACTTTGATAATAAAAATTCTCTACATTAATTTAATAAATGCAACACATATAATTAAATTAATCTACCACAATTGCATCAATTAATTATTAAATCTAATAAGTAAATCCTTGAAAAATATTTATTTAATTCAATAAATATTTAAAATTAATTTACAAAATTCTCGTTCGTCACATCTTTTCCCCCTTAAAAGGATTTTGTCCCCAGAATCACGACTCAATAATTTCGACCCGTTACATTCTCCCCCCTTACAAAGATTCTGTCCCCAGAATCGCATACACATAATTAAGTAAATAAATGAGGGTAATTCTTCATCATATTCTCTTCGAGTTCCCACGTAGTTTCTTCAGCGTTGTGGTTCCTCCAAATTACCTTAACAGAAGGTATAACTTTATTTCTGAGAACTTGTTCTTTTCGGTCGACAATTTGGACAGGAATTTCTTCATAAGATAAGTCTTTCTCAAAATGCAGGGGTTCGTATTCAATTACATGCTTGTAATCAGGTTTGTAAGGTCATAACACAGAAACATGGAAGACGTTGTGGATATTCTCGAGTGCTGGAGGTAAGGCTACCTCGTACGCAACTTCTCCAATTCTTCGCAGTACCTCAAAGGGTCCAATAAATCTTGGGCTCAATTTTCCTTTCTTTCTGAACCTGATCTATCCCTTCCAGGGAGAGACCTTCAAGAAAACATAACTACCTGGTTCAAACTCGATATTTTTACGATGTGGATCAGCGTATTTTTTCTGTCGATCTTGAGCTGCTACCAGTCGTGCTCGGATCACTTTGACTATTTCTGTCGTCTGCTGTACCAATTCTGGCCCTAGCAATTGTCTTTCTCCAACTTCATCCCAATAAAGCGGAGTTCTGCACTTTCTGCCGTATAACGCTTCGTAAGGCGGCATACCAATACTAGCGTGGTAACTATTGTTGTAGCCGAACTCTACCAACGGTAGGTGATCATCCCAATTTCCTTTGAAGTCCATTACACAGGCTCGTAACATATCTTTCAATGTTTGAATCGTTCGTTCGCTCTGTCCGTCTGTTTGAGGGTGGTAAGCTGTACTCATTCGCAGTTGTGTACCCATGCATTCCTGAAGATATTTCCAGAAATTTGATGTGAAGCGCGGATCCCTATCGGAAACAATAGACACCGGCACTCCGTGCCTCGAAACAATTTCTTTCACATATAATATTGCCAACTGATCTAAGTTAAATCTGATTTTGATAGGAAGGAAGTGTGCGGATTTCGTCAGTCGGTCAACGATAACCCATACTGCGTCGTAGCCTTTCTGAGTCGTCGGAAGGCCAACCACGAAGTCCATCGTAATATGTTCCCATTTCCATTCTGGGATCTCCAACGGTTGTAGCAATCCACTCGGTCTCTGATGTTTTGCTTTAACTTTCTGACATGTCAGACATTTGGCAACACATTCTGCAACATCACGTTTCAAATTTGGCCACCAGAAATGTTGTCGAAGATCTTGGTACATTTTTGTACAACCAGGGTGAATCGAATATCTTGAACTATGAGTCTCACTCAAAATTTCTTCCTTAATTTCTTGTACTGGCAGAACCCAAATTCTGCTTTCAAATCTCAATATTCCTTCCTTATCCATCTTAAATCTTGGTTCGGTTCCTTCGGATATCTTCGATGTTACCTTTTTACATTCATCATCCTGAAGCTGAGCCTCCTTCACTCTATCTAATAGAGTTGTACCAGATTGTATCTGAAATAGCTTCTCATCAATCTCCATAGGATACTTCACTTCTAACTCCAGTTTCTCCATATCTACAATTAGCTCCTGCTGAGCAGTCAACATCATCAATTTCTAACGACCCTTTCTACTTAAGGCGTCGGCAACCACATTAGCCTTACCTGGATGGTATAAAATCTCACAGTCATAATCCTTGATTAATTCCAACCATCTTCTTTGACGCATATTCAAATCTTTCTGTGTAAAAATATATTTCAGACTCTTGTGGTCCGTATATATTTCACACTTCTCCCCGTATAGATAGCGCCTCCAAATTTTCAAAGCAAAAACAACTGCAGCTAACTCCAAATCATGGGTTGGGTAACCCTTCTCGTAATCCTTCAACTGTCGTGATGCATACGCAATGACTTTGCCGTTTTGCATCAGCACACAGCCAAGTCCTTTATGCGACGCATCGCTAAAAATAACAAAATTTCCTGTATCATCCGGAGCAGATAACACAGGCGCTGTACTCAACCTCTTCTTTAATTCTTGAAAACTCTCCTCACACTTCTCCGTCCAAACAAATTTCACAGCTTTTCGCAGTTAAATTCGTTAACGGAGTTGCGATCTTAGAAAAATCTTGTATGAATCTTCTATAATATCCTGCTAATCCAAGAAAACTTCTTACTTCTGACGGCGTTCTCGGCTGATCCCAGTTAATCACAGCTTCTACTTTGGATGGATCTACCGAAATTCTATCTTTATCGATTACGTGACCAAGAAATTGTACATAAATTGTACTCTCTCGATCCAGAATTCGCATTTCGAAAATTTAGCATACAACTTCTCCCTTCTCAATACTTCCAACGTTAACCTCAAGTGTTCTTCATGTTCCTCTTTGGTTTTGGAATATACCAAAATGTCGTCTATAAATACCACCACGAATTTGTCCAAAAACGGCTTGAATACACCATTCATTAGTCCCATAAATGCTGCAGGAGCATTCGTAAGACCAAACGACATTACTAAAAACTCATAATGACCATATCGCGTTCGGAACGCTATCTTCGGTACATCCTCTGTGTAAGACCCCAAATTATTAATAAATGAAATTTAATTTCCACTATTTATTATTCTGAAATAGTAAGAGTTGATTTGATTAATGTGGTTAGTTATGGGTAAAATGCGCAAATATTTTAAATAAGCAAGTGGTTATAAAATATTCATTGTTGCGGGGAATATTTGTTTGGTCGTGGAATATTCTTGTTGTCGGGGAATATTCGTACGACGGCACAGCCTTGTGTGGGCCCCATAACAGAAAGCGATTGGATGAAGAAAACGACAAAAATAAGTTGTTTATAAATAACGGCGTAGTTGTTACCATTAATACTGTTGGAATACCCGGTGGTTAAAACACGGTAATACGCGTAGCACACGATATTGCACCAATTATTGATTCTTACGTAATAAGGCACTACTCAATAATTGTTACAGTAATTACTGTTCAATATTGTATTTTATTGATTCAATAATTGCTGCGTTGATATTTTATATTACTGTTGTTTCAATAATTGTCACTACGCAGTATTTTTCATTATCGGAGCAATAATTCATATTATCTGAATAATATTATTAGATAACATTATTGGCAATGTCAAGAAAGTTCTGTCTAAGGAGAGGTTTGGTCATCTAATTGCGCGCCAGTAAGGAGAAATCCTTATTGGAAAGCCCCCTCTTTCTTGGGAACTGCCTGGTTGCCAGTACTGTGGTTCTGTAATATTATTTGTGTATAATTAATTATTGATTTATATGATGAGAAAAATAGTGATTTTATGTGGATATAGATAGAGAAAAATTTTAATGTGACAATTGTTGAAAATTAATATTTTATCTTTTTCTGATAAAATAATTCATTTAAATATATTATTTTAATAATATATTGATGGTGGTATTTTTACAATAAATGTGAGATATATGAGTATATGAGGAGGAAGAGTATTTTTGTGGCATTAAATGATTAACACATGTTTTGTGTGTTGGTGGACACAATTCTTGACCGAAAATTTATTATTGACTATAAAATCGCCCGTTTATGAATTTCGGTCAATTTCTGTTTGGAATTTGGAAAAACTTTCTTCTTCAAAGTTGTAGAGAATTGAATTTCCTATAAAAACTCGCAAGATTCGAATTTTCTGATAAAAAGGGCTATTTATTATGAATTATTGAACTTCTGAAGTTCCGAAATAATTGATTTTTGGAAGTTTTATTTATTATTTTGAAGAAAAACGTTTTTTGGCATTTAAGTGGGCTAACATGTGATATAAATGGGCTGAGATCAGATGTCTAGAGGTGGGCTAAGGAAAATTTGATAAATATATTATTATTATATTAAATTTTCTGCTTTGGTGTTTTAAGCATTTTCCTATAAATAGGGTGCTTAGGTTAGAATTGAAATCACACCAGAAACACAAGTTTTTCTCTATTTCTCTCTCTATAACGAGCGTATTCTTGTGAGTATTTGATACTTTGAGTGTTGCTTTACGGTGCAAGTTTCCTTCAGCACTATATCTAGTATTCTAGTCAGAAGTACCGTCTTTCCGAGGTAATGGATGTTATTTCTTCTTAAATAATATTATTTTCTTCAATATCATTATGCCGAAGTATTGATCTGAATTTTTATCAAATTTAGAACTTTTCATGTCGGGGTTACTATTCATGAGTTACTATTCATGAGTTACTATTCACGAGTTACTATTCACCGAAAAATAAAATTTCTTTCTTTTCGTCCAAATATCTATTCTGGATACTAGCTTTGATTGTATCCATGTTTTGATCATTCTTGAATTTTACTTCACTATGATAAGGTATGTTTGGACATGGATAAATTGAAATACGAATCCTTAATATTTATTATTTTGCTTCACTGGATTCGTTTTCTTTAAAATATTTTTTATTATCCTCAGTCTTAAATGATGATATAACTGAATATCTTTGGCCTGTAGTGCAAAGATGAATAATTTCTGATGAATATCTTTGGCCCGTAGTGCAAAGATGAACAGGTGTTGAGGTGAACATGACCAACTGATGAATATCTTTGGCCTGTAGTGCAAAGATGACTATTTGATTCAAGATATTTATTGATTGATATTACAGGGATAAAATGTTAATGATGGGCTTTTAAATTCATAGATAATCGTAGATTTCATTCTCTACGTAACTTTTCTATGAATTATTATTTTTCGCTGCGAATATTGATTTAAAACTTGTTGTCTATTGTATTCTATTAAATTTTTTCCTGTTGAAGACTAACGATAATTTGTTGTATATTATCTTAGTCATAATATTCTTTACTGGGCTAGTTGAGCTCACCCTTTTCCTTGTTGTTCTATTTTCTTCTCAGGAGGCGAGAATGTAGCAAGTACTAGTCGGGGTATGGAATGAAGGTTCTAGGGAGTTGTTTTAGTAGTCCTCACCATTTTTTTTGTAAAATATTGTAGTAATGAGGACTTATTTGAGTGTGGATATTGTCTAGATGACAATATTTGTATTTACACTCACAGTTTTTATGTTGTATTAATAAAGTTGTAGTTGTTTCTGTACCATGTTATTGACGACTCAGAATAGGTGTTGTATACCTGTTTTGGGGGCGTCACACTTTGGCCTCACCTTCAGTTGGTGATAACCACTCCTCAAGTCAATCTTGGAAAAGTATTTTGCTCCCTTCAATTGATCAAACCGATCATCGATCCTCGGTAATGGATATCTGTTCTTAATCGTGACCTTATTTAATTCTCTATAGTCAATGCAGAGCCTCATCGATCCGTCCTTCTTTTTCACGAACAACACCGGCGCTCCCCACGGCGATACGCTCGGTTGAATGTACTTTTTGTCCAACAATTCTTGTAGTTGTACCATTAATTCCTTCATCTCTACTGGCGCCATTCGGTATGGTGCCTTCGATATTGGAGCAGTTTCGGGCGCCAAATCAATCACAAAGTCTACTTCTCTATCTGGTGGGAGTCCTGGCAAATCGTCTGGAAACACATCGACGAAGTCCCTCACAATCGGTATCTCCTCTACCTTCGGGTTCTCTTTTCGACTGTCGGAATTTCGGAACTTCAATAATTCATAATAAATAGCCCTTTGATCAAAAAATTCGAATCTCGCGCGTTTTTATAGGAAATTCAATTCTCTACAACTTTGCAGAAGAAAGTTTTTCCAAATTCCAAACAGAAATTGACCGAAATCCACAAACGAACGATTTTACAGTCAATAATAAATTTTTGGTCAAGAATTGTGTCCACCAACACACAAAACATGTGTTAATCATTTAATGCCACAAAAATACTCTTCCTCCTCATATACTCATATATTCCACATTCATTGTAAAAATATCACCGTCAATATATTATTAAAATAATATATTTAAATGAATTATTTTATCAGAAAAAGATAAAATATTAATTTTCAACAATTGTCACATTTAAAAATTTCTCCATCTATATCCACATAAAATCAATATTTTCTTCATCATATAAATCAATAATTAATTATTCACAAATAATACTACAGAATCACAGTACCGGCAACCAGGCAATTCCCAGGAAAGAGGGGGCTTTCCAATAAGGATCTCTCTTTACTGGCGCGCAATTAGATGACCAAACCTTTCCTTAGACAGAACTTTCTAGACATTGCCAATAATGTTATCTAATAATATTATTCAGATAATATGAATTATTGTTCTGATAATAGAAAATATTGTGTAGTGACAATTACTAAAACAACAGTAATATAAAATATCAACGCAACAATTATTGAATCAATAAAATAAAATACTGAACAGTAATTATTGTAAAAATTATTGAGTATTGCCTTCTTACGTAAAAATCAATAATTGGTGCAATACCGTGAGCTACTGTGCAACAACGCGTATTACTGTGTTTTAACCACCGGGTATTTCAACAATGTTAATGGTAACAACTATGCCGTTATTTATAAATAACTTATTTTTGTCATTTTCTTCATCCAATCGCTTTCCGTTATGGGGCCCACAAAAGGCTGCGCCGTCGTATGAATATTCCCCGACAGTAAGAATATTTCACGATCAAACGAATATTCCCCGACAACAATGAATATTTTATAACCACTTGTGTATTTCGAAAAAAATCATATATCACCCTTAACTTTAACATTTATCAATTTAATCATTTACTAAATAGTAATTATAAGAAAAATTGAATACTTTTATTTCATAAAATTCGGGGTCTTACAATCTCCTCTCCTTATGAAATTTCGTCCTCGAAATTTACGCACCTGGTATTTCAAAGAGTTGAGAATACCTTGCTTTCATTTCGGATTCCATCTTTCTTGTCATCATGATTTTTCCATTGCTCATCTCCTGTATTTCAGATATCATTCTAGAATACAGCTTCAAAAACAAAGGTTAATTTAACAAATTAACATATCACATAATATCCCGATATTATGACTGACCAACAAATAAGCTTAGGTAGGACACACTAGCGAAGGATTTACTCGTCTCTCCCCTCCTAGTCCTATTCCCCGATCTCCGCCAGAGATCATATCCCTAAGCTCTGATACCAAATGTGACTCTCATGGTGCTTCAACCACAGCACCTCACAATGGTACCTATCAGTTTGCCACCGCAGAACGGCGTCCCCTACGGAGAGTCTGGCTTCGGTGCATCCCCCATCAACAGGAAGTCACCAGCGAGAGGCTCGGGGCTCTTTACTTATAGCTCTGATACCAAATGTAACGCCCCCAAAATAGGTTCATTCCACCCAACCTATTCTGAGTCGCTAAATACATGGTACAGAAAATAACTACAACTTTATTATAACAATTGTTGTGCAAAATACAACAACATATATGATGTAAGTTTGGATACAAATATAGGCCAAATGTGACTCATGTTCCAACCGTGGACATCACCTCACAATGACACCTTACATAAAGGTATAGTCAAAAACTGTTTTAGAAATTAGAATCTTTGGGAAGTGCTCAAGGAAACCTTCGTACATGGGAGGCCATGTGTAACGACCCCAAAATAGGTTCATTCCACCCAACCCATTCTGAGTCGTCAAATGCATGGTACAGAAAACAACTACAACTTTATTACAACAATTGTCGTGCAAAATACAACAACACATATGCTGTGAGTTTGGATACAAATATATACCAAATGTGACTCATGTTCCAACCGTGGACATCACCTCACAATAACACCTTACATAAAGGTATAGTCAAAAACTGTTTTAGAAATTAGAATCTTTGGGAAGTGCTCAAGAAAACCTTCGTACATGGGAGGCCACGCGTCTAGGTTATGATAGATATCATATGGCCACAGAATTATCCTTGGTTGACCCAATAGACCCCAAAGAAAAACGAGAAGATTACTATCATATTCTTCCCAATGGTGAGTCTTCTCTTGACTTATCATTATCTCCACTGTCTCTAATTGAGAATTATACTTCAAACAAACACCAAGATTATATAGGTAGTGCCCATAGATATACTCAGCAAGTGGATGAGCACAACCTTGTCTTATGATGACACGAGGTTGTATGTCATTAGACATCTTGTATGATAGTGACAAAACACCCTTTCAACGTTGGGTTCGCCTCACCCTATTTTCTTCACCAAATATAACTACTAAATGATAACCACCGTTCTATTCCCTTGTTACCCCCGCTCGACCCAGCTACACTCTTATTACCTGAAAGGAATTGTGAAACAAAAGGGTGAGCACAACTAGCTCAGTAAAGAATATCATGACTAAAGATAATTCAATTATCAATAGCCTTCATCAACAATAAATCAGAGATTTAGAACATATGGTAAATGATAAAATTTTCAACCATAGTTGCAGCGGAACGAGCAATCCATTAGAAGAGTCAAATAGACTATAAAGTCTATTATTTTCTCCATGTTAAAAATCCACCAACAATGTTTTATCCCTGTAACATCAATCAACAATTCTGGTCCACAATCATATGAATAACTCATAATCATAACTGTAGTTCTAAATTTCTCTTCTCATCTAGGACGAAGATAATTTTCATCACCTGAAACATCAAACATCATGGTTATACCAAATCACAGTTCCTGTTCATAATCATACTAATAACTTCATCTTTGCACTACGGGCCAAAGATATTCATCAACAAGTCATCTTTGCACTACAGGCCAAAGATATTCATCCACAGTTCATCTTTGCATTACTGGCCAAAGATATTCATCTACAATTCATCTTTGCACTACAGGCCAAAGATATTCCTCAACAATTAATATTTGCACTACAGGCCAAATATATTCATATCTCAAAGAAATATATAATCATTTCAGAATTTATATACACCATAATTATAACCATGTTAATCAATTCATCTTTACACTTAAGCTAAAGATATTCAATTGTAAATTCAATGGTCATGATCATACCAGTCACAATTTAACTTTGCACTACAGGCCAAAGAGAACCCTAGTCATGATCATACCAATAATCTACCCATCTTTACACTCCAGTGAAAGAGAAATTCAACATCAGGGTTATAAAAATGTTATATATGATAATAAAATCAATATAATCAACATATAGATTTAATCTCAAGAGTAATATTCATAAATCAACTATAATTTGGTTAGTAAAAGAAACCAATTTTGTCGTGAATAGTAACTCGTGAATAGTAACTCATGAATAGTAACTCGTGAATAGTAACTCATGAATAGTAACACCGACTCAAAAAGGTAGAAATTCCACAATAAAATCCATACCAATATTTCGGTATAATGATATTGAAAGAATAATATTTCTTAAGCTTATAAACAATTTATTTAAATTGTTTACACTTACTAAATAATGCATTTAATCATCTTAAAATGCCAAACTCATAATATTTCATCACCAATAACCAAAAACCCTCATCAAAAATCTGCATATACCTCATATAGGATTCTCAAGCCATAAAATTCTATTTTCCAATTTTCTTTCCTCACAAAACATATTTAATTCATTTACTCATAACTAGATCATTTTCATAAAAAAATACCAAATCAGTTCCAAAAATATTTATTTTCTGAGATTTAGCATAATATAGTCCCATAGTGAACATATATTTTTCTCAGAATTTTTAAAAGTCATTTACTATTTTTCATATGGCCAAAATAGCCGAATATTTAGACATTTATCAAAAATTGTACTTTTGTCTAAAAATTCTGAAATTTACAGAGTATACTTCTATCATATACATGTACTCCCAATAAAAATTTCATCAATTTTGGAGTTAACCACAAGGAATTATAAGCTGTTACTTTTAAAATAGTCTTTTCTCATAAAATTCATAACTCTCAATCTATACATCCAAAAATCACCATTTTTGGACACAATCAAGAAAACTCATCAAAATATCATTTCAAATTTTTCCAGAATTTTTGAAGATCAGAAAAATTACGAAACTGGAAAATATAACAACCCTTAAAATTCCTTAATATCCCTTACCATCCCTTACAATCCCTTACCTCAAAAGAGCAGTACTTCTGACTGGATATCGGATATGATGCTGAAGAAAACTTGCACTGATGAATAGCAACTCACCAAGTATCTAAAAACTCACAAAATATGCTTCATAATATAGAGAGAGAAAGAGAGAAAGCTTATGTTTCTGGTGTGATTTTCAATTCTAACTTAGCCCTCTATTTATAGGAAAATTTTGGTAGGTTTGACCTGGAACCTGATGGCTTTACCTGCTACTATTCCCACCCACCACATTTGAAATATAATTCAGCACATTTCTTCACCAACCACAAGTGGGGCCCACCAATTCTAGAATTTTCCACCAAAATGATAAACTCCGAAAATTCAACAATTTCTAAACCAGTCATCTCGTAAAATTCATAACAAATCATACATTCATTTTTAACGGTTCAAAATTTGTGGACATATACTCAACTTATATATGTATAACATATCCAAATATTACTACGATCCAACGGTCGGATTAAAAATTATAACCCCCGCAAAATATCTCAAAAACCCTGATTTTTAATACCTCCATTCCGACAAAAATACTGATAAAAACCTCAACATTAACTCCTTCATTTTAACCACAAAAATATATCCCTCATTTATATCCACATAAAATAAATATTTTCTTATCATATAAATCAATAATTAATTATTCACAAATAATATTACAGAATCACATTTATGACAACCAGGCCGTTCCCAGGAAAGAGGGGGCTTTCCAATAAGGATTTCTCCTTACTAGCGCGCAATTAGATGACCAAACCTCTCCTTAGACAGAACTTTCTAGACATTGCCAATAATGCTATCTAATAATATTAATCAAATAATATGAATTATTGATCTGATAAATGAAAATACTGTGCAGCAACAATTATTGAAACAACAATAATATAAAATTTCAACGTAGCAATTATTGAATCAATAAAATAAAATATTGAACAGTAATTACTGTAACAATTATTGAGTAGTGCCTTCTTACGCAAGAATCAATAATTTCAAAAATACTATGCAATACCGTGTGCTACTGTGCAATAACGCGTATTACTGTATTTTAACCACCGGGTATTTCAACAGTGTTAACGGTAACAACTACGCCGTTATTTGTAAAAACTCAAATTTATCGTTTTCCTTCACCCGACAATTATTCGTTATGGGGCCCACAAATAGCTGCGCCGTCGTACGAATATTCCCCGACAGAAATAATATTCCACGACCAAACGAATATTCCACGACAACAATAATTATTTTATAACCACTTGTTTATTTTGAAAAATTTTCACATTTCACCCATAACTTTAACTTTTTGTCAATTTAACCATTTACTGAATTATAATTATAAGAAAAATTGAATACTTTTATTTCATAAAATTCGGGGTCTTACAATCTCCCCTCCTTATGAAATTTCGTCCCCGAAATTTACGTACCTGGTATTTCGAAAAGTTGAGAATACCTTGCTTTCATTTCAGATTCCATCTTCCTTATCATCATGATTTCTCCATTGCTCATCTCCTGTATTTCAGATATCTTTCTAGAATACAGCTTCAAAACAAGGGTTAATTTAACAAATTAACATATCGCATAATATCTCGATATTATGACTGACCAACAAATAAGCTTAGGTAGGACACACTAGCGAAGGATTTACTCATCTCTCCCCTCCTAGTTATATTCCCCGATCTCCGCCAGAGATCATATCCCTAAGCTCTGATACCAAATGTAACTCTGGACACCAACCTATGTCAGCACCTTACATTGATACCTATCAGTTTGCCACCACAGAACGGCGTCCCCTACGGAGAGTCTGGCTTCGGTGCATCCCCCATCTACAGGAAGTCACCAGCGAGAGGCTCGGGGCTCTTTACTTATAGCTCTGATACCAACTGTAACTCTGGACACCAACCTATGTCAGCACCTTACATTGATACCTATCAGTTTGCCACCGCAGAACGGCGTCCCCTACGGAGAGTCTGGCTTCGGTGCATCCCCCATCTACAGGAAGTCACCAGCGAGAGGCTCGGGGCTCTTTACTTATAGCTCTGATACATTTACAGAGTATACTTCTATCATATACATGTACTCCCAATAAAAATTTCATCAATTTTGGAGTTAACCACAAGGAATTATAAGCTGTTACTTTTAAAATAGTCTTTTCTCATAAAATTCATAACTCTCAATCTATACATCCAAAAATCACCATTTTTGGACACAATCAAGAAAACTCATCAAAATATCATTTCAAATTTTTCCAGAATTTTTGAAGATCAGAAAAATTACGAAACTGAAAATCATAACAACCCTTAAAATTCCTTAATATCCCTTACCATCCCTTACAATCCCTTACCTCAAAAGAGCAGTACTTCTGACTGGATATCGGATATGATGCTGAAGAAAACTTGCACTGATGAATAGCAACTCACCAAGTATCTAAAAACTCACAAAATATGCTTCATAATATAGAGAGAGAAAGAGAGAAAGCTTATGTTTCTGGTGTGATTTTCAATTCTAACTTAGCCCTCTATTTATAGGAAAATTTTGGTAGGTTTGACCTGGAACCTGATGGCTTTACCTGCTACTATTCCCACCCACCACATTTGAAATATAATTCAGCACATTTCTTCACCAACCACAAGTGGGGCCCACCAATTCTAGAATTTTCCACCAAAATGATAAACTCCGAAAATTCAACAATTTCTAAACCAGTCATCTCGTAAAATTCATAACAAATCATACATTCATTTTTAACGGTTCAAAATTTGTGGACATATACTCAACTTATATATGTATAACATATCCAAATATTACTACGATCCAACGGTCGGATTAAAAATTATAACCCCCGCAAAATATCTCAAAAACCCTGATTTTTAATACCTCCATTCCGACAAAAATACTGATAAAAACCTCAACATTAACTCCTTCATTTAACCACAAAAATATATCCCTCATTTATATCCACATAAAATAAATATTTTCTTATCATATAAATCAATAATTAATTATTCACAAATAATATTACAGAATCACATTTATGACAACCAGGCCGTTCCCAGGAAAGAGGGGGCTTTCCAATAAGGATTTCTCCTTACTAGCGCGCAATTAGATGACCAAACCTCTCCTTAGACAGAACTTTCTAGACATTGCCAATAATGCTATCTAATAATATTAATCAAATAATATGAATTATTGATCTGATAAATGAAAATACTGTGCAGCAACAATTATTGAAACAACAATAATATAAAATTTCAACGTAGCAATTATTGAATCAATAAAATAAAATATTGAACAGTAATTACTGTAACAATTATTGAGTAGTGCCTTCTTACGCAAGAATCAATAATTTCAAAAATACTATGCAATACCGTGTGCTACTGTGCAATAACGCGTATTACTGTATTTTAACCACCGGGTATTTCAACAGTGTTAACGGTAACAACTACGCCGTTATTTGTAAAAACTCAAATTTATCGTTTTCCTTCACCCGACAATTATTCGTTATGGGGCCCACAAATAGCTGCGCCGTCGTACGAATATTCCCCGACAGAAAGAATATTCCACGACCAAACGAATATTCCACGACAACAATAATTATTTTATAACCACTTGTTTATTTTGAAAAATTTTCACATTTCACCCATAACTTTAACTTTTTGTCAATTTAACCATTTACTGAATTATAATTATAAGAAAAATTGAATACTTTTATTTCATAAAATTCGGGGTCTTACAATCTCCCCTCCTTATGAAATTTCGTCCCCGAAATTTACGTACCTAGTATTTCGAAAAGTTGAGAATACCTTGCTTTCATTTCAGATTCCATCTTCCTTATCATCATGATTTCTCCATTGCTCATCTCCTGTATTTCAGATATCTTTCTAGAATACAGCTTCAAAACAAGGGTTAATTTAACAAATTAACATATCGCATAATATCTCGATATTATGACTGACCAACAAATAAGCTTAGGTAGGACACACTAGCGAAGGATTTACTCATCTCTCCCCTCCTAGTTATATTCCCCGATCTCCGCCAGAGATCATATCCCTAAGCTCTGATACCAAATGTAACGACCCCAAAATAGGTTCATTCCACCCAACCCATTCTGAGTCGTCAAATGCATGGTACAGAAAACAACTACAACTTTATTACAACAATTGTCGTGCAAAATACAACAACACATATGCTGTGAGTTTGGATACAAATATATACCAAATGTGACTCATGTTCCAACCGTGGACATCACCTCACAATAACACCTTACATAAAGGTATAGTCAAAAACTGTTTTAGAAATTAGAATTTTTGGGAAGTGCTCAAGAAAACCTTCGTACATGGGAGGCCACGCGTCTAGGTTATGATAGATATCATATGGCCACAGAATTATCCTTGGTTGACCCAATAGACCCCAAAGAAAAACGAGAAGATTACTATCATATTCTTCCCAATGGTGAGTCTTCTCTTGACTTATCATTATCTCCACTGTCTCTAATTGAGAATTATACTTCAAACAAACACCAAGATTATATAGGTAGTGCCCATAGATATACTCAGCAAGTGGATGAGCACAACCTTGTCTTATGATGACATGAGGTTGTATGTCATTAGACATCTTGTATGATAGTGACAAAACACCCTTTCAACGTTGGGTTCGCCTCACCCTATTTTCTTCACCAAATATAACTACTAAATGATAACCACCGTTCTATTCCCTTGTTACCCCCGCTCGACCCAGCTACACTCTTATTACCTGAAAGGAATTGTGAAACAAAAGGGTGAGCACAACTAGCTCAGTAAAGAATATCATGACTAAAGATAATTCAATTATCAATAGCCTTCATCAACAATAAATCAGAGATTTAGAACATATGGTAAATGATAAAATTTTCAACCATAGTTGCAGCGGAACGAGCAATCCATTAGAAGAGTCAAATAGACTATAAAGTCTATTATTTTCTCCATGTTAAAAATCCACCAACAATGTTTTATCCCTGTAACATCAATCAACAATTCTGGTCCACAATCATATGAATAACTCATAATCATAACTGTAGTTCTAAATTTCTCTTCTCATCTAGGACGAAGATAATTTTCATCACCTGAAACATCAAACATCATGGTTATACCAAATCACAGTTCCTGTTCATAATCATACTAATAACTTCATCTTTGCACTACGGGCCAAAGATATTCATCAACAAGTCATCTTTGCACTACAGGCCAAAGATATTCATCCACAGTTCATCTTTGCATTACTGGCCAAAGATATTCATCTACAATTCATCTTTGCACTACAGGCCAAAGATATTCCTCAACAATTAATATTTGCACTACAGGCCAAATATATTCATATCTCAAAGAAATATATAATCATTTCAGAATTTATATACACCATAATTATAACCATGTTAATCAATTCATCTTTACACTTAAGCTAAAGATATTCAATTGTAAATTCAATGGTCATGATCATACCAGTCACAATTTAACTTTGCACTACAGGCCAAAGAGAACCCTAGTCATGATCATACCAATAATCTACCCATCTTTACACTCCAGTGAAAGAGAAATTCAACATCAGGGTTATAAAAATGTTATATATGATAATAAAATCAATATAATCAACATATAGATTTAATCTCAAGAGTAATATTCATAAATCAACTATAATTTGGTTAGTAAAAGAAACCAATTTTGTCGTGAATAGTAACTCGTGAATAGTAACTCATGAATAGTAACTCGTGAATAGTAACTCATGAATAGTAACACCGACTCAAAAAGGTAAAAATTCCACAATAAAATCCATACCAATATTTCGGTATAATGATATTGAAAGAATAATATTTCTTTAGCTTATAAACAATTTATTTAAATTGTTTACACTTACTAAATAATGCATTTAATCATCTTAAAATGCCAAACTCATAATATTTCATCACCAATAACCAAAAACCCTCATCAAAAATCTGCATATACCTCATATAGGATTCTCAAGCCATAAAATTCTATTTTCCAATTTTCTTTCCTCACAAAACATATTTAATTCATTTACTCATAACTAGATCATTTTCATAAAAAAATACCAAATCAGTTCCAAAAATATTTATTTTCTGAGATTTAGCATAATATAGTCCCATAGTGAACATATATTTTTCTCAGAATTTTTAAAAGTCATTTACTATTTTTCATATGGCCAAAATAGCCGAATATTTAGACATTTATCAAAAATTGTACTTTTGTCTAAAAATTCTGAAATTTACAGAGTATACTTCTATCATATACATGTACTCCCAATAAAAATTTCATCAATTTTGGAGTTAACCACAAGGAATTATAAGCTGTTACTTTTAAAATAGTCTTTTCTCATAAAATTCATAACTCTCAATCTATACATCCAAAAATCACCATTTTTGGACACAATCAAGAAAACTCATCAAAATATCATTTCAAATTTTTCCAGAATTTTTGAAGATCAGAAAAATTACGAAACTGAAAATCATAACAACCCTTAAAATTCCTTAATATCCCTTACCATCCCTTACAATCCCTTACCTCAAAAGAGCAGTACTTCTGACTGGATATCGGATATGATGCTGAAGAAAACTTGCACTGATGAATAGCAACTCACCAAGTATCTAAAAACTCACAAAATATGCTTCATAATATAGAGAGAGAAAGAGAGAAAGCTTATGTTTCTGGTGTGATTTTCAATTCTAACTTAGCCCTCTATTTATAGGAAAATTTTGGTAGGTTTGACCTGGAACCTGATGGCTTTACCTGCTACTATTCCCACCCACCACATTTGAAATATAATTCAGCACATTTCTTCACCAACCACAAGTGGGGCCCACCAATTCTAGAATTTTCCACCAAAATGATAAACTCCGAAAATTCAACAATTTCTAAACCAGTCATCTCGTAAAATTCATAACAAATCATACATTCATTTTTAACGGTTCAAAATTTGTGGACATATACTCAACTTATATATGTATAACATATCCAAATATTACTACGATCCAACGGTCGGATTAAAAATTATAACCCCCGCAAAATATCTCAAAAACCCTGATTTTTAATACCTCCATTCCGACAAAAATACTGATAAAAACCTCAACATTAACTCCTTCATTTTAACCACAAAAATATATCCCTCATTTATATCCACATAAAATAAATATTTTCTTATCATATAAATCAATAATTAATTATTCACAAATAATATTACAGAATCACATTTATGACAACCAGGCCGTTCCCAGGAAAGAGGGGGCTTTCCAATAAGGATTTCTCCTTACTAGCGCGCAATTAGATGACCAAACCTCTCCTTAGACAGAACTTTCTAGACATTGCCAATAATGCTATCTAATAATATTAATCAAATAATATGAATTATTGATCTGATAAATGAAAATACTGTGCAGCAACAATTATTGAAACAACAATAATATAAAATTTCAACGTAGCAATTATTGAATCAATAAAATAAAATATTGAACAGTAATTACTGTAACAATTATTGAGTAGTGCCTTCTTACGCAAGAATCAATAATTTCAAAAATACTATGCAATACCGTGTGCTACTGTGCAATAACGCGTATTACTGTATTTTAACCACCGGGTATTTCAACAGTGTTAACGGTAACAACTACGCCGTTATTTGTAAAAACTCAAATTTATCGTTTTCCTTCACCCGACAATTATTCGTTATGGGGCCCACAAATAGCTGCGCCGTCGTACGAATATTCCCCGACAGAAAGAATATTCCACGACCAAACGAATATTCCACGACAACAATAATTATTTTATAACCACTTGTTTATTTTGAAAAATTTTCACATTTCACCCATAACTTTAACTTTTTGTCAATTTAACCATTTACTGAATTATAATTATAAGAAAAATTGAATACTTTTATTTCATAAAATTCGGGGTCTTACACCATGCGTCTAGGTTATGATAGATATCATATGGCCACAGAATTATTCTTGGTTGACCCAATAGACCCCAAAGAAAAACGAGAAGATTACTATCATATTCTTCCCAATGGTGAGTCTTCTCTTGACATATCATTATCTCTACTGTCTCTAATTGAGAATTATACTTCAAACAAACGCCAAGATTATATAGGTAGTGCTCGTATATATACTCAGCAAGTGGATGAGCACATCCCTGTCTTATGATGACACGAGATTGTATATCATTAGACATCTTGTATGATAGTGACAAAACACCATTCCAACATTGGGTTCGCCTCACCCTAGATGATTCACCAATATAACTACTAAATGATGACCACCGTTCTATTCTCCTGTTACCCCCGCTCGACCCAGCTACACTCTTATTACCTGAAAGGAATTGTGAAACAGAAGGGTGAGCACAACTAGCTCAGTAAAGAATATCATGACTAAAGATAAAATAAATTATCAATAGTCTTCTACAGAATTAAATCAGAGATTTAGAACATATGGTAGATGATAAAAATTTTCAACCATAGTTGCAGCGGAACGAGCAATCCATTAGAAGAGTCAAATAGACTATAAAGTCTATTATCTTCTCCACGTTAAAAGTCCACCAACAATATTTTATCCCTATAACATCAATCAATAGTTCCTTTCCACAATCATATGAATAATTCATAATCATAATTGTGATTCTAAATTTCGCATCCAAGACGAAGATAATTTTCATCACCTGTCTTTACCTGAAACATCAAAGATCATGGTTATACCAAATCACAGTTTCTGTTCATAATCATACTAATAAATTCATCTTTGCATCACGGGCCAAAGATATTCATCAACAGTTCATCTTTACACTACATGCCAAAGATATTCAACAACAAGTCATCTTTGCAATACGGGCCAAAGATATTCATCAATAACTCATCTTTGCACTACAGGCCAAAGATATTCCTCAATAGTTTATATTTGCACTACAGGCCAAATATATTATTATCTCAAAGAAATATATAATCATTTTAGAATTTATATAACAAATAATTATAACCATGTTGATCATTTCACCTTTGCACTTAAGTTAAAGATATTCAATTATAAATTCAATGGTCATGATCATACCAGTCACAATTCAACTTTTCACTACTGGACAAAGAGAACCCTAGTCATGATCATACCAATAATCTACCCATCTTTACACTCAAGTCAAAGAGAAATATCATCATTAGGGTTATAAAAATGTTATATCTGATAAAAAAAAATATGATCAACATATAGTTTTAATCTCAAGAGTAATATTCATAAATCAACTATAATTTGGTTAGAAAAAGAAACCAATTTTGTCATGAATAGTAACTCGTGAATAGTAATCCATGAATAGTAACTCATGAATAGTAACTCGTGAATAGTAACTCATGAATAGTAACTCGTGAATAGTAACTCATGAATAATAACTCATGAATAGTAACTCGTGAATAGTAACTCATGAATAGTAACTCGTGAATAGTAACTCATGAATAGTAACTCGTGAATAGTAACGCCGACATGAAAAGTTCCAAATTTGATAAAAAGTTCAGATCAATACTTCGGCAAAATGATATTGAAGAAAATAATATCATTTAAGAAGAAATAACATCCCTTACGATAATATCCCCTACTATCCCTTACGATCCCTTACAATCCCTTATTATCCCTTACCATCCCTTACAATCCCTTACTATCCCTTACTATCCCTTACAATCCCTTACCTCAAAAGAGCAGTACTCCTGACTGGAATAACGCTGAACGAATTTGCACCGTATAGCAACACTCAAGATATCAAAATACTCACAAGAATACACTCGATAATATAGAGAGAGAAATAGAGAGAAAACTTCAGTTTCTGGTGTAATTTTCAATTCTAACCTAAGCACCCTATTTATAGGAAAATGCTTAGAACACCAAAGCAGAAAATTGAATATAATAATAATATATTTAACAAATTTTCCTTAGCCCACCTTGACCATCTGAATTCAGCCATAACACATGTTAATGATGTCCACAAAATATAAAAAAAACATTTTTCTAAACAAAAATAATTAAAACTTCCAAAAATCAATTATTTCGAAATTTCGGAACTTCAATAATTCATAATAAATAGCCCTTTGATCAAAAAATTTGAATATCACGTGTTTTTATAGGAAATTCAATTCTCTACAACTTTGCAGAAGAAAGTTTTTCCAAATTCTAAACAGAAATTGACCGAAATCCATAAACGGACGATTTTACAGTCAATAATAAATTTTCGGTCAAGAATTGTGTCCACCAACACACAAAACATGTGTTAATCATTTAATGCCACAAAAATACTCTTCCTCCTCATATACTCATATATTCCACATTCATTGTAAAAATATCACCGTCAATATATTATTAAAATAATATATTTAAATGAATTATTTTATCAGAAAAAGATAAAATATTAATTTTCAACAATTGTCACATTTAAAAATTTCTCCATCTATATCCACATAAAATCAATATTTTCTTCATCATATAAATCAATAATTAATTATTCACAAATAATATTACAGAATCACAGTACCGACAACCAGGCAATTCCCAGGAAAGAGGGGGCTTTCCAATAAGGATCTCTCCTTACTGGCGCGCAATTAGATGACCAAACCTCTCCTTAGACAGAAATTTCTAGACATTGCCAATAATGTTATCTAATAATATTATTCAGATAATATGAATTATTGTTCTGATAATAGAAAATACTGTGTAGTGACAATTATTAAAACAACAGTAATATAAAATATCAACGCAACAATTATTGAATCAATAAAATAAAATACTGAACAGTAATTACTGTAAAAATTATTGAGTAATGCCTTCTTACGTAAAAATCAATAATTGGTGCAATACCGTGAGCTACTGTGCAACAACGCGTATTACTGTGTTTTAACCACCGGGTATTTCAACAATGTTAATGATAACAACTATGCCGTTATTTATAAATAACTTATTTTTGTCGTTTTCTTCATCCAATCGCTTTCCGTTATGGGGCCCACAAAAGGCTGCGCCGTCGTATGAATATTCCCCGACAGTAAGAATATTCCACGATCAAACGAATATTGCCCGACAACAATGAATATTTTATAACCACTTGTGTATTTCGAAAAAAATCATATATCACCCTTAACTTTAACATTTATCAATTTAATCATTTACTAAATAGTAATTATAAGAAAAATTGAATACTTTTATTTCATAAAATTCGGGGTCTTACATATAAGGCCATATGGCCATATCACGTACTCTGTTTATTTTGAAAAAATTATATCCTACGTAATTTCCTGAAACTGATACTATGGTTTACACAATATATATAATTAAACACGATTTGATACATATTAACCCATATATAAACTTATAATCATCTCATATCTCCCAAATACAGAGATTTACAGAAAAATGTGAAAGCCATTTTATGAAAACTTAAAAGACGTAAAATAAGAATTTGGGAAGAAGAATTACCCAGAGTATAATTAATGGATGGGATGATTAATGGTGATTCTTTCACAACAACCTGTTGATTACACTCTCAAATGCTCTTATTCTCTTTAACAGACTTAGACAATTAATGAATGAGAAGAAGACGTCGATATAAGAACTGGCGTATTATGGTCAGTTAACCCAGTCATGTGTTAACTGCCCATAACCTCCCTTAGTGCCGTGTTTGGCTTAGCAAAATAATTCAAAACTATTTAATTTAATAGAGCTTTATAATATAGTTTAATTAATGTCACACTTCTTTATAAATAAATCAATATCTTATATAATTTATTTTAACTAAAATATAATAATTTTTCATTAATTCACATAGTCACAATATTAATTATCTCTTTAATAAATAATAATAATTTATTAAATCTCTAATTAATAATTACATTAATTAAATAACATCATGCTTAATTAAATATTTCGTTTAATTCAATAAGCTCACATAATTACAAACTTTGATAATAAAAATTCTTCACATTAATTTAATAAATGCAACACATATAATTAAATTAATCTACCACAATTGCATCAATTAATTATTAAATCTAATAAGTAAATCCTTGAAAAATATTTATTTAATTCAATAAATATTTAAAATTAATTTATAAAATTCTCGTCCGTCACATATACCGATATTCCGACCAGAAGTACTGATATTTTGAGGTAAGGGATATTATTTTATTCTTAAATGATATTATTTTCTTCAATATCATTATGCTGAAATATTAACATGAGTTTTTATCAAATTTGAAACTTTTTTGTGTCGGGGTTACTATTCACGTATACGTTACTATTCACGTATACGACACTATTCACGAATACGGCACTATTCACCGAAAAATAAAATTTTCTCTTTTTATCCAAGATGTCTATTATGGTTACTATCTTTGATTGTATCCATGTTTTGATCTTTATTTTTGAATTCTGCTTCACAATTGATTATTATGAAGTATTATTGATCTTGGATAAACTGTTATACGAATCCCTACTATTTGTCCTTCTGTCTCTCTGGATTCGTTTTCTTTAAGATAATTTTTATCATCCTCAGTCCTAAATGATGATATTACTGAATATCTTTGGCCTGTAGTGCAAAGATGTATGATTACTTGATGAATATCTTTGGCCTGTAGTGCAAAGATGAACAGGTATTGAGATGAACATGACTGATAGGTGATACAAATGAATATCTTTGGCCTGTATTGCAAAGATGAATATTTGGATAAAGATGATTATTAATTGATGTTACAGGGATAAAATATTGATGATGGACTTTTAAATCTTAAAAGATAGTAGAATTCATTCTCTACTTGACTCTTCTAATGATTTGTTGTTTCTGCTGCTGTTGTTGATCTAAAACTTGTTGTCGATTATATTCTATCAGATTTTTTCCTGTTAAATACTAATGATAATTTGTTTTATATTATCTTAGTCATAATATTCTTTACTAGGCTAGTTGAGCTCACCCTTTTCCTTTTTGTTTCATTTTTCTTCTCAGGAGGTGAGAACATAGCAGGATCTAGTCGGGGTATGGAGTGATGGTTCTAGAAAGATGTTTTAGCAGTCCTCACTATTTCTGTAAAATAGTATTTGATTAATTGTATTGAGGATTTATTTGAGTGTGGATATTGTCTAGAAGACAATATTTATATTTAAACTCACAGTATGTGTTGTCGTATTTTGCACGACAATTGTATTATTGAAGTTGTAGTTTGCTTTCTGTACCATGTATTTGGCGACTCAGAATGGGTGTTGTATACCTATTTTGGGGGCGTTACAATATTCCACCGCCTAAAATGGGGACTGAGAGCAAGAAGGTGATGAAAGTTTAGCAAACCTATCAAATGGTTGCTAGTCCGCATCTTGTTTAGTTTCTCCCTCTAAAACTTGCTCTGATTTTATTCTCTCTCAAAAACTTGGGCTTATATTGGTGTACTGTTTAGATGGAACGGTAATGGAATGGTGGTAATATACAATTATATATAAGTGGGGGCTTGAATATATGTAAGGCCTGTGGGATTATGGAATAGTGGAAGGGATGATAACCAAATCTTCGTACCAAGGTAACCAAATTTTTATATCAAGGTAACCAAACTTTTATACCAAGGTAATCAATCTACCTCCACACCTGAATTGGTTACCTTGGTCTGAAAGTTTGGCAACTAACAACATGAATATTTGGCTACCAACTGCATCACATTCAAAATAAATTGGTAACTTAATAAAACTGAATTGGTTACCTTGGTATGAAGGTTTGGCTACCCACTGCACCATAAAAAAATTTAAAAATAAAGAAAAGGAAAAAGCCCAACTGGACCGGACGACCCAACCCACCTCCACCACCCATTATAACACCACCATGAAGGAAACTCCAGCCCTACTACCAAGCTTTTGGGGTGACTTGCCAGAGGAAGAATATTACAAATCCAAAGGGGCTATTCCAAAAGATCTCTATCAACTTTGCACCACCATGACGGAAACTTTTGGGACTATTCCAAAAGATCTGTAACAACTTTGCTACCTGTGGCTACGCGCCAGGTACCAACCATTATTGACAGTTATGAATTGGTATATTTATTTACTCCATTACTCCATTAAATTGAATCTTATTTGTTATATTATACTCCTTTCCTTCTTAAAAGATTGCCGTTTTAGAAGAAAAAATTTATTTCAAATTATTTGTTGTTTACAATTTTCTAGGAGAATAAATTGTTTACTTTCCTATATCACCCCTCCTTTCTTTCATTGTCCTAATAAAATTTTTTTTTGTTTTAATAGTTTTCAACTTTTCATAAAGGAATAGTGATGAAATTTTAAATAAATTTCAATTGTTAAATGATAGTATTAAATGATTTTCTTAATCTATGTATAAAAACCTTAAATGACAATTTTTTAAAAACAGAGGTAATACTGTACGACCCCTATGAAATTAAAAAGTGTCATAAGAGCATTCATAGCAGTTTTTTCAATAGACTCTCTATCCCCACATTTGAAGAATATATCAATAAATCAGTATCCAACAATTTCCTTATCCTTATATAATTCTCTATTTTAATCCCTATATATGATTTGACTCCTCAGGGTGAGGGAATCAAAAGAGCATTCCCTATTTATGTAAAATGACATTTCACATCCTATTTATTGCGATTTTATGTTGATTAAAAGATCTTTATCTCACTTAATTACTGATTTGGGTATGCCTATCAAATTCACTTATTTTTATTTTTTAAACAGAGGATTTAGAGAAGAAATAGAACTATAAAAAAATAAAAAATCAGTCAAATTTTGATTTTGATCATTTTTAAAAAAAATATTACTACTAATTATAAATTTTATTATTTTATAATTAAAATAATGTTGTTTTAGTTCTCATAAACACATAATGATCGTTGCATATTTTGATTTCTAGCAATATCTATTTTTAAATTAAAATAATTATAATTTTTAAATTCAAACAATAATTACTTTTAAATAAAAAATAGTTATAACGTTCAAAACATGATTTGACTGTTGGAACTTTTAAATTTTAAATTTCAAAATTTAATATTTAAGGAATCAATATAAGGAACCTGTTGGGTACATAGTGAAAAAATTGAATCCCTATCCTGTATAATGACCCAATAACACTGTAAAATAGGAATAGAAATAAAAAAACTGTTGCGAATGCTCTAATAATTTATTTTGGTTAAAGTTTCACGTTAGTTACGATGTGAAATTTGTCCTCATATAAATTATTTTATTACTGTATAAAAATGACTTTATTACTAATTAATTCAACGTTTTGCTGAAAAAGGTGGAAGGTGTAGCAGTAGCAGTGTGGTGACATTCATCAAACCGAAAGTAAAAGGAGGTGGGTCAAAGTCTACTTTAATTCCTTCATTTTCATGTTTTTGTATATCATCATGTAATGGTTAAATATTCTTTTGATATTCATTGGTATATTTATATTAATGATGTTTAAAATGTCATTGATAAAAAACTAATACTAAAAGAACTACGTATATTATTTAATTGTTCCTAATAGTTTACGTCGGGCGCTCCGCGAATAACCAAACGAAGAGGGGAAAAAAAAATCAAGAATTGAAGAAGCATAGTGTGGTTGGACCGGTGAATGGATTAGGGGTTCACTCAACTCAGATCAAGATCAAAATGTTGTTGGGTTTGGGCGTAAGATCCCCCACGTACCCCTCCTCCTTCTCTTTCCATCCCACCTTTCTGAAGCCTACCAAATCCAGACCACCCAGAGCTCGAATTAGAGTTGGACACACAAAATTGAACAAACCCACCAACACCATTACCATTAATAATAATAGCACAGAGGTAGAGAGAAAAAGGCAGCAACAGCAAGATTTGACGGTCTTATCATCATCGTCATCTTCCTCGGGGACTCAATTATATTCCTATACGAATAAGATGGGGATGATGATGGATTACATTGCCGGAACTTTATTTGCCTTTTCGCTTGGCTTTTCTTTTCTCTACATTTTGGGACATCGTAATTACACCATCGCCAATTACAAGAAAAAGAACCAAAAACAGAAAGCGACTGCTTGTACTTCTTTTGAGACCCGAAACGATCTGAACCATGGCGACAACCCACGGGCTAATCAATCAGACGCCGACGTCATCATCGTTGGAGCTGGTGTCGCCGGTGCCGCCCTCGCTCACACCCTTGGCAAGGTTATAAAGACTACAATCCCTTTCTCTTCTCTTTTACCCTTCAATAAAGAATTCTGTCGGCGTCCTGTAAGATTTGCTTCTTTGATAAACAATGCTTTTCTTTCTTTTCAAATGTGGTGGTTGCATTTTTAATTAAATTTTATTTGACCGGTATGTTTTGCATTTCTGGCAAAAAAAATAAAAATAATAATAAAATAAAATAAAAAGAAGAAGATGATTTGTAGGGATTTCACGCTAATGACTAATCCTTCCGTATTATCTAGGTATGTGATTCAATGATGCTATAATCACCATCTTGTTGAAGGTTATATGTGCCTCAAACCTTTTGTTTTGGGATGTAGTCAATAATTTTGTTTTGGTCTAGTTAACCGCGTATCACTATGTTCATGGATTAAAAAAATTAACTTTGTTTATTTACTAATGCACATAAGAGTCAAATGAGTGCTAGAAAATCATTTAAACTAATAGACTTTCCACAAGCTTCATTTCCTTTCCTTTTCCTGCTTTTGATATTTTCACATGAAAAGTGTCGCTATAGATCCTATAGCGACCATACATCTATAGCGACACTTTTCATATGGAAATATCACATGACTGTCACGTGAAAATATCAATTTCCGTAAATTATCTAACTACTCAGGCTTTGCCTTTCTTTTTATAACTTTATGACCATGTCTAAAAAGGCATAGATTGGTAAACTTTATGTTCACTGTCCCAAGTGAAGAAGTCTTCAACTGTATTAAATTGTCTTACGACTTATTATTACAGGATGGACGGCGAGTTCATGTGATTGAAAGAGACTTGACAGAGCCGGACAGAATTGTTGGTGAACTGCTACAACCAGGGGGATACCTAAAGTTAATTGAGTTGGGACTTGAAGGTATGCATGAAAACTAACATGCATCTCAAAGGTTGTAATAACCTGCAATGAGCAGATAGTTGTTGGAGGCCATAACTCTTACAGAAGCTATTTCTTCGAGAATCAATTGACTTACAATTAATAAAGAGTAAAAAGAAAAATGCATAAGAGGAAGAAAGTTTAAAGACGTAGTGACCAGGCATGGGGTTACTAGTATTGCTGCTCTTCTTCAGGCATAATGAATCTTAAAAGTGAAATCTAAAACATATGCACTTGGAATGCAGATTGTGTGGAGGAAATTGATGCCCAGCGTGTGATTGGATATGCTCTTTTCAAGGATGGAAGAAACACTAAACTGTCTTATCCCTTAGAAAAATTTCATTCTGATGTGTCTGGGAGAAGCTTCCACAATGGTCGCTTTATTCAGAGGATGAGAGAGAAAGCTGCTACTCTTTCCAAGTACACTTAGCTTACCATTTTTACAAATCATAATTAACTTCATTGTTAAGTTTTTTAAGGAAATGGATTCGTGAAAAATTATACAGAGTATTAAAACATTCTTTAATTTATCTAGTTGCTTTCTTTTAAAACCTAGCTCTATCAAAAACGAGAAACGAGAATTTGCGGTCGTTCTTTTGCCCAGGTTCTAAATCTTTCAAAACATTTAAACGTGATTTTTAGGACCTATGTATAACTTTTGTTCCAAAATGCATATATGTCTAGAACTGTTACGGTTATAAAGTTAACTGATAAGTAATGTTTTCCTATTTTTCTTCTTTCCAATTAATTATTTTCTATCTAATTTTGAACAAAACTCAACTCGTTTTCTGTAACGTCCCCAAAATCCGAGTGCTTTCCACAACGAATCTTGTGCGTACCAATCATCATCGTCCATAACATTCACCAACAACACTTGGTAAAAACTCGTTTATTTAAACTTTACTATATAATCTTATTCCAGAATCGTATACTTTACAATTTTCTATTACATAACAAAATCATATAAATCATGACTTATTCTAATACATTGATTATGTAACTTTCCAACACTACATTCTTCTAAGTAATCCATATACTCCAATCTAACACTAAATCCTTCTTCTTAACTTCAGCCCCATTTATTTATCGTAGACTTTCAATATTAGCAATCAGTCAGTTCCTAGGAAAGAGAGGGGTTTCTGATAAAGATTTTTTCCTTATTAGCGCATAATTAAATAACCTAACCCCTTTTCTCCACAGAACTTTCTAGACATTACCAATAATGTTAATTTAGCATAGTTAAATGACTCCTACATCTATTAGCTTAAATGTACAGTACATAAACAATATATTCTTATAATAATTCCCAACTCTTTTAATCATGTCTCCAAAGTTGTTATAACTTTAAGTTCTATTACATGAAAAGAAGACAATAATAATAATCTCTCTTGACCTAACTATTCTTCTTTCACTTTCTCTTTACTGCCATATTTTGTTGATAATTCTTCCTTAATTGCAAATAAGAATAAGATTTTATTCGCAAGAATGAGCACAAATGCTCAACAAGTCTAATAGATAACACATTTCACACTTCTCAAGTTTATACATATAATAAAGTTCACACTACTCAAGTTATAGGGTTCACATTGCCCAAGTTATAGGGTTCACACTGCCCAAGTTATAGATTTCAAAAGTCTCAAGTTATATAAGTAATTCATATTATATAAGTAATTCATATATCACAACTAACTTCACACAACAACTGAAATTCAAAACAGTTTTATAGCACATAATTGCACAGAAAAACAGTTAAAAACTTGCACATAGTTTTATAGCACATCATTGCACATAAAAACAGTTATAAACTTGCACATAGTACGAAAAACTTGTCTGATTCCGCTTCTATAGGTTACCCTAATTTTTTGCGTCTTTCGATCAACCTCTTGAAGTTGCAAGCTTTACGTTTATCTTGAATAAGTAAGATTTGATCTTTCTCTCAATTATAATACATTTACTATAGTTCTCTCTTACAATTCTTGTAAATTGGTGAAGGAAAATAACATGGCATAAGGCTTCTATTTATAGGCAAGCAAGACGTAGAACATAAGGGTCATCTAACCACAACCAACCAAAGTGGCCAACATGCCCAACACCATAACCAAGAAATGAGGTCACATCTCACCTCTTAAAACATGTCAACACCACAAGCAAATTAATAAGCCACATTTCATCATCCTAAGATTGACAACACATTAAAGCAAACAAATGCCAAATTGATGACCAACTCTTCAAAGCAAGTAACAATACTTCCGAGTTTGTAAGTATTACATACTTTCATAATGGCCAAAAAACCCTCACTTTCTATACACCCTAACCAAATTCCACATAGTTTGGTTAATCCAACTTAGTTTACTTTCTAGTTAGGTTTCCTAACTAATCCGGTTTGTCAAAAATTTTGACTTTCCCAAAGTTAACTTTAGGTTTCATGAATAGTGATTTCCTAGTTCATTTTTACAAAAAATTTCTATACTTATAATGAAACCATACACATTCAAACACAACACATAATTTTAATAACCAAAATATTTTTTAATAATCATATAAGATTACATTTACAAGCCTTATAAGGATTTCGGAATAGTACATTTTCTATAAGGGATCTACCAACTGCTATATAATATAGTTAGACAGAAGCATTTTAAGCTCATTTTCAATTTAGTCTTTTCAGTGTTACGTGTTTCCATGGACTGTGACCTGTTTACCATATGCTTCTTGGAGTGGGAGTACATATCAGTACTTTATTCAATTTCCACATCAATTACCATTCATATTGAAATATTACATTAATTCATTTATTATATATTCATATTTTTCAAATTTCTTCAGTGTACATCTTGAGCAAGGAACTGTATCGTCTCTGCTTGAAGAAAACGGAACTATAAAGGGTGTTCAATACAAAACTAAAACTGGTCAAGAAGTCAAAGCATATGCTCCTCTTACAATTGTTTGTGATGGATGCTTCTCAAATTTGCGCCGCTCTCTTTGCAAGCCTAAGGTAAAATTTTGAAAGGGCTTGAAGTAGTAACATAATGCTTTTCATATTCCGACATTTTGCTCAACTTTCGTTCCATAGATTGAAGTCATATAAATTGTGCACTCTTTTAACTGTCTTGATGCTTCCTTAAGCTAAATGTTTTTCTCTGAAATTTGTTATAATTGCTCAATTGAGTCCTGATATATATTGCGAAAGTTTTCAGTCGAATTATGATTGTGACGTATGTACATACATGGGATATGTAGACACTTTAATTTATTCTATCTTATCACATACACTTTCACATTGGTCGCAATCCAACTTCGTCAAATATTTGTGGACATGTATATCATTTTCCTTGCGCAATTAGGTACACCATCTGTTGCCTTTTTCTTGTATAACATGTAATGTTTTCCCCTCTTTCTTTGTGATTTTTACAGGTAGATGTACCCTCATGCTTTGTTGGGTTGATCTTGGAGAATTGTAAACTTCCACACTCCAACCATGGACATGTCATTTTAGCAGATCCTTCACCCATTCTATTTTATCCAATCAGCAGCACTGAGGTACGTTGTTTGGTCGATATACCTGGTCAAAAGCTTCCTTCTCTTGCTAATGGTGATTTGGCCAACTATTTGAAGACCATGGTAGTTCCCCAGGTATAGTAGCCCACAAATCTAACATGATTTAGATGTTTTAAGTATCAAATAAAGTTCCTTAGAAGACTTCTTTTCCTCATTGTTAAAATTTTGCCAATATATCAGTAGCCCGCTTTTGGCTTTTACCTTGATTAGCTAATACATGCTTGTTTCAGATTCCACCTGAGCTTCACGATGCCTTCATAGCCGCCATTGATAAAGGGAATATAAGAACAATGCCGAATAGAAGCATGCCGGCTGCTCCCTATCCTACTCCCGGAGCCCTATTAATGGGTGATGCTTTCAATATGCGTCACCCTTTAACTGGGGGAGGAATGACAGTAGCACTGTCTGACATTGTTGTGTTGCGGAATCTTCTTAAGCCCCTCGGTCACATGAATGATGCAGATTCTCTTTGCAAATATCTTGAGTCCTTCTACACATTGCGTAAGGTAAGCGGGATTTGTATTCTAATGTAAGAAGGGATGTCCACTTTTTCACCTAATCTTAATATAGTAGCTTATGAGATGATATTTGTTAAAACAAATTATAAAGCTGGTGTGGAATTAGTATAATAATAACTATTTTTCTGCTCTTTATATTTAGCTTTACTTCAGCATTTATACTTTACGACATCCAGAGATAAATGACATTTATGAATGCTGTGAAGAATTTGTAAAAATGTTGGGTCATCCTCGAACTGACAAGCTAGTAGTTCAATTATCTTAAAATGTCTAAAACTACTAAATGAAATTTTAAAAGAACATATAATATGTGACAGATTTTATGCCTCAATCCTCGTTGACTTGGTACTTAAATTGGTTTTCCTTTTTGCAGCCAGTGGCATCTACAATAAATACTCTGGCAGGGGCTTTATACAAGGTGTTTTGTGCTTCTCCCGATCAAGCAAGGAAAGAAATGCGTGAAGCATGTTTTGACTATTTGTGCCTCGGAGGTGTTTGTTCAACAGGACCCGTGGCTCTACTCTCTGGTCTTAACCCTCGGCCACTGAGCTTAGTTCTCCATTTCTTTGCAGTGGCTATATATGGAGTTGGTCGTATGTTATTACCATTTCCAACACCTAAACGCTTGTGGGCTGGAGTTAGATTAATATCAGTAAGTAGTTGCACCCTTTTCAAAACATGGTATATAATTTGAGACCATTCTGAACCTTCTCTTCTATCATGCCTTACCGCCACACTCCTAATTTTCCTACTAGCCTTGTAGCCTGCTAATGTTTTTGGCTTACAGTATTTGATAATGCTTGAAATAGAGAAGTTAGGCTGGGTGTCAAAGGGATGCATCCTGGCATAATATAAAAAATGACAAAATATCATCTGCCTTGAATCCGAAGAGGCTATCATATGATTTTGTGCTTAATTCTTCTAATCATATATTATACCAATGTTCTAAAAGGCGCTAGGCGGGAGGCAGCCTGGCGGCCGAGGGGGGCCTAGCGCCTAGGGGGCCTAGGCGGGATTTTTTATTTTAGAGTAAAGTTCAGATCACCACCTGGGGTATGGGGTCTTTCTTACTTAACCACCTGTAGTCAGTAAAGCTACATTTAAACTCTCGACTTTTTGAGTTGAAATGAATAAATACTTTCTGTCTTAACCCCGTTACTTGAGTTGGTTAAAGACTTAATTACCTTCCATATATATATTGAAAACGATAGATGAGATAGGGTTTCGTTTCATTTCATTTCACAAACCATGTTCTGCCCTTTCAATTTGTTCTTTTTACAGTCTTCTTGTTCATCAGATCAGGTCTAGGTTCCATCTTCACAGGCAAGGGAGCAGAGAATACAAAGCTTCCATCTTCCATCTTACACTAAACGAAACCCATCAATTATAATTAACAATTAAAAACAGGTTGTATGATCCCGTCAAAGGGGAAATTCTTGTGGATGGATGCAATATAAAGAGCATTCATCTTAAATGGTTGAGATCTCAGATAAGGCTGGTTAGTCAAGAGCCAATTCTCTTTGCAACATCTGTAAAGGAAAATATTCTCTTTGGCAAGGAAGAAACTGCTATGGAACTCATTATAAAAGCAGCTAAGGCTGCAAATGCTCATAACTTTATCAGTAAATTACCTGAAGGATATGATACCCTAGTAAGCTACACTAATTCAATTTTCTTGATCAGAATTTGAAGCTCTTTTTTATTTCTTCTCTTCTTTTGTTGAATTTGATTAGGTGAATAAACCTTGATGATGCCTCCTCAGGTAGGGCAATTTGGGGTGCAATTATCTGGTGGCCAAAAGCAAAGAATAGCAATAGTAAGAGCTTTAATTAGAGACCCAAAGATCCTTTTACTTGATGAAGCTACAAGTGCTTTAAATTCTCAGTCTGAAAGAATAGTGCTGGAAACTCTGGACCAGACTTCAGTAGGAAGGACAACAATAATTATTGCTCACCGCCTTGCCACAGTCCGAAAGACTGATACCATAGCGGTTCTTAAGTCTGGGAAAATCAGGATCTCACATTGAGCTAATGCAAATGAACAATGGTGAAGGAGGTGAGAATGGTTGAATTGCAGCAAACAGTACAGGATGACAAAAGTAGTACTAATTTCTATCATCCATTGGTGAGATCAAGCAATATTAGCAGCCCAGCCTTATCCTTTGGTGAGATACAGTCCTTTGAATTGCTTCTTAATGATGACAGAGAAGACGAGAACTTGAGAAAATCATCTTATCCTTCTTGTTCTTCTACACGGAGTTTGCTGAAAATGAATGCAACTGAGTGGAATTAACTCGTATTGCTTGGGATCACTTGTTTCGGTATATTTTCTGCCGGACAATTCCAAAATAAAATCAGAGACAAGATATTATATCTTCATCTTCATAGGCCTGGCAGTTTTTAACTTCATCACCTATTATGATTTTGCAATCATGGGGGAGAGGTTAACGAAAAGGGTGAAAGAGAAAGTGCTTGCAAATTTGCTTACTTTTGAAATCGGTTGGTTTGATAAAGATGAGAACACAAGTGCAGCAATCTGTGCAAGGATAACTACAGAAGCCAGCATGGTCAGATCTCTTGTAGGAGATCGAATTTCATTGTTGGTTCAGGTCATTACCAATGCTTCAATGTCTTATGCACTTGCATTAGTTGCAACGTGGAGGTTAGCCATCATTTTGATTGCGTTGCAGCCCTTACTCATAGGAATCTTATATACAAAGACATCATTAATGAAGATTACTTCTCAGATAGCCCGGAATGCCCAGAATGAAGGAAGTAAACTGGCTAGTGAAGCAGTAGCGAACCATAGAACTATTACTGCATTCTCATCTCAAGAAAGATTGTTGTGCCTTTTTACATCAGCAATGGAAGGCCCCAGGAAGCAAAGTAACAAATTTTCATGGCTTATCGCGGTTGGGTATTTTTGTGTCCACTTTTTGACAACAGCTTCTGTGGTTGTTGCATTCTGGTATGGAGGGAAACTTATAAATCAAGGATTATTGCACCCGAAAAACCTTTTTCAAGCGTTCTTCGTCTTAATGGGCATGGGTAGGACTATTGCAGAAGCAGGGAGTATGAGTTCTGATTTAGCCAAAGGTAGCAGTGCAGTAAGTTCACTGTTTGAAGTCATTGACAGGAAGAGCGAGATTGAACCCGAGGACCCAAAAGGGATCATGGTTGAAAAAACAATAAAGGGCGACATAGAAATTCGGAACATCTTCTTCTCTTACCCATCAAGACCTGATCAAATGGTCCTCAATCGATCGCTCGACTCGATCGCTCGAAATACCCCCAATTTCCAACCGGACTAATTTTCGGATCGAGGGAATTGAAGGAGAATTTGCTCCCCTTCTAGCATTTTTCCGAGTTCCAGGTTTCGGGATCATTACAATTCGCCTAGAGAATCGA
Source organism: Panax notoginseng (assembly GCA_016801055.1). NCBI lineage: Eukaryota > Viridiplantae > Streptophyta > Magnoliopsida > Apiales > Araliaceae > Panax > Panax notoginseng. The sequence continues at coordinate 271,449,561 of CM029012.1, forward strand.
CTGTGAATAGTTTGTCGGTGAGGTTTAAGGGTAAGGTTAGGATTAATGATGAGCTCAAACATGAACATGTGCCTTCCAAGTTAATGGATGGTATCCGTGCCGACAGTGAAGGTTAGTGATGTGGATTCCTCTGAGACTGAAGTTAGGGTTAAGGTCAGTGATGAAGTTAAACATAGGGATGATGACATTAGTGAGCTGATTAGTGTAAGAAGTTCTAGGGCTGGGGAAGGAATTAAGGGTTTGTTGGTGGTGGTGGGTTTGAAGGTTGAAGGGAGAATAAGTGGAGAGGAATGTCTTTTAAAAGCTAGAGGAAGAAGAGGGTATTTCAGACATTTATCATTGTTTTTTTAACCGTTACAGTCCTTCTCACGCGCTTTTGGCGTCTGACATACACGCACGGTTAAGTTGGATGGAAAAAGTGACGTTTTCACTTCAACTCAAAAAGTCGGGAGTTTAAATGTAGCTTTACTGATTACAGGTGATTAAGTGGGAAAGACCCCAAACCCCAGGTGGTGATTTGAACTTAGCCCTTTATTTTAAGCCAATTTTAATATTTTATCTTATATTTATCCAAATAAAACAATAATATAAAACAAAACAATATATAATAAAGATAATAAAAGCATTTACTTAAAGTTCAAACACATACCCATATTACTAATGTCAAAGGTCAAACATAAACATACAATTGTTCAAAGTTCAAACATATTTTTAACGTATTAGTTTTATCCATAAACAAGATTGCTATTAAATAATAAAATTTACAATTTCAAGAATTTAATTCAATATTAAAAATTAAGAAATTAAACATAAATTTAAGAATTATATTGAATTAAACTAAATATTACAAATGTATCATTATTTATATAATTTGAAGTTGGTACAAGTTCTAAAAATTACAACTATAATAAAATTATCCATTTTGACTTGATATTGTTCACTTTTTGTTGTGATTTGATATGATACATGTATTATGAATATGGTAAATCATTAGAAAAATAAATATATTAAAATTTGGTTTAGGTAGTTATTAAAATAAAAAAAACCTCTCCGCCTAGAACCCACCTAATTTTCTGGAGGGATTTTTTTGCCGCCTTGGGCCTAGGTGAGACGTCAGGGGGGTCTAGTGCCATGGCGAGGCGCCAAGGGGGGCCTAGCGCCTTGGCAGGGCGCCAAGGGGGGCCTAGGCAGACCTAGGCAAAGATTTTTAGAACACTGTATTATACTGTTTCAATTTTCCTTAACCTATTTAGCAATACCAGCCATTTCAGGAAAGTAACCCTTTTTCCTTTATGTTGTAGTTATACAATCATGCTTCTAGTTGCAGCTACTTACAAATTTTCCTTTTAATATTGGATATGGATTATAATCCAATGTTCTATACATTTCCACTATTATTACCAGATGCTTAGAACTCTAAATATGGTTTCCTTTATATTACATTTTTGAAGAGGAAAAGGAATTAGGCTAAATGAATCTCTCTAATCTACCCTTTATGAACTTTTCTCTATTCAGGCTGCTTCAGGAATAATCTTTCCCATCATACAGGCAGAAGGTGTAAGGCAAATGTTTTTTCCTGCAACTATACCAGCATATTATTATCGAGCTCCTCCTGCAGATGACTTCAAATTCTGAAAGACAAAAATCGAAGTAGCTTTTGGCTGCGTGAGGAACTTTATGTTGTCCAGTTTGAAAGAGTTGTTGTATGCATAGTAGGAGACAAAATCAATTTATTTGATTATTGAGAGGTTTGGAGTTCAATTGTATGAATGACAAGTCTCTATTCAACTGTATAAAGTATATGGTCTTGATAAAAGTATGTGCATAAACTGTCTTCTAGCAATACGACGGTTTTCTTAGTTCTATCTTATCTGGTTATTTAAAATTTTATTTTTTTAGAAAAAGCCACAAGGTGTGCACTGCTGCTAGATAAAACTTTGGCTTAGTTTATCTCCTCAATACATGATCAAATCTTGTATTAGAAATCATCACGATCATGGACTCCATTTATTTATACAGAATCTGTTACTTACTTTATGAAGATGTCATAAAATGTAGAAATAGAAGATCAATTCTTTCTCCTCCTCTCGACAAATCAGCCCTCCAATATCTTATGTCTATTGAGTTCATGGCATTACAGAATTCGTGACAGTTAAATACATTCCTATATTCCTCAATTAATTTTCCAATTTAACAAATTCTATGTTGACAGGCAAAAATGTGATTTTTCTAACTTCAATTATGATAGTGTTTCCAGATTACATCAAGAATCACTTTCCCTATCATAAGAAGTCAAGAGATGGAAGTAATCTGTCTGTGCTGCTTCATTATGGCGGCTTCTCTTAATTATGTGAAAAGTGCATGCAAAACAAGAGGTATTTATGTGTATGCCGTTCTAAAGGTATGTTACTCTGCAGTCTGCATTTATAGCTGCCATTCATAGATCAAACTGATTGGAATATAATACTTATTCTACCCGTGCAGGATATATTGTGGTGCATTGAAAATTTAGATGACTAATATTTTTTTATTCAAAATCATTAATCTATCCCTATGACTGAAAAATTAAATCTCTGAAATTTTTATGAAGGTGTTTTTTTGTGAAAATTTCGCCCTTGCTTCTGTCATTTCTGTTTGTATTCTACCACTAGAATAGCCTTGAAAATTAGATGTAATTGTTCATGTTATGAGTAAACTAATTTAGATGTGATCTACACATCCATACAATTTCATGTGGTCTACTCAAACCGGTTTACTTCAGTTCTTGCATCAAAAACTGATCTCATTCCTATGTACTCCTAAGTTAGTCACTCAAATCTGACGTATCTTGGCGCCACAGCCACTGAAGCTAGAGTATTCACCCTGATGATCCATCTCATCATAGATCTCGTCCTACATGACAGATCAATACCAAATGCATAAATTTTCTGGAGAAAAAAATTAAAAGTAATATATTAATGAAAATAATATAAAGTGTTCTAGTACTTTTAGCAGCTGTTCAATGACATCCTCCATTGTTATAATGCCAACAACTTCCTCTTCTTTAGTGAAGCTTTGAAGCGGATCCTCATCAATATGCAGGATCTCAGAGTCAAAATTTTGTGAGCACCTCTTGCTCTTTGAGGTATCGCTGTGTGAAACGTGAAACGTGAAACATTTGCACTTCCACTCAAACCCTTCAACTTCCTGAGTGATCTCCTGCTCCTCCTCAAACCCATATTTTGTGAATGGCATTCACCACAAATGATCAGTTTCACTTCTCTCACTGAATCAAATTTCTTATTAGGTGATCAGCTTAAGAGAAGATGAAAAAATAAGTACAAAAAAAAAACTAGGTATGATTTATGCAGTGTCCCATTTATTAAGTGAAGCATGCTCACCATTAGTTGAAAGTTCCACCATTTCGCTTCGATGTCTTGGAACAAGAACTATGTGGCTGAGGCCTTTCTGAAACTCATTTAGTATGTCATACAAAGGCATCGACTCTGAAGTTCTAGTAAGTCCATGATCAAGCATTAATCCCATATCTCCCCGAATTCGTTCACTAAATTACAATAAAGTGGTACCCAACAAATGCAACAAAAAATTACAAAGAGGGTTTAGTACTCATCCAAACTCTTACTCTAGTTTAGGTTGTCATCCTTTTGATCAGTTCGAATACATGGGGTTGAAAATTAAGTAACTCAAAAGAACTACTGTCCAATATTACCACATCTTTAAATCATTAAATGTCGAGTGGAATAAGAAATAAGATTTTTATGTTGCTACATATGCAATGCAGTTACTGCAAAAGAGAACTAGGTTATGTTTTTTCACCCTAGAGACTTTTTCTGAAAGAATCATCCTTTCCCACTTATTGTGTTTAGTAAGTAGTAGGTTCAAAACTCAATTTTGCACTTGCCCTTTCTACGCTTTATAATATGATGGTAGACATTTTAAAGATAATTTATCATATGTTGTGTTACTGCATTGACAATGAAATAGTTTTCAATTTCTAATTGGCTACATAAATTACCTCGGAATCCGAAGGATAGTGATGTTCTTTATTGGTTCCTCATCCTCAGGATTTATAGTCAATAAATTTTTCACCTGCAATTTATTTGCATGTAGAGTATCTAAGTGAAAAATGTAATCAGAGATCAGAACCACAATAAAGTCAAGAAACAAATACTCTATATATGTAGGATATGATAGATGGTACTTAGTAGGCCTACTGTACAGACAAATAGAAAGAAATGTAACGATAGATGTTTAGATCAACCAAGCGGCAAAGTACACAAAAATGATGTTTGTGAAACTATATACAGTCATCCATTTAGATTCTTCATGGTAGAGGAACTACTAATTTGTAGGTCAGATATTAGAGATGCCATCAGGACTTCCATATCTTACCAGTTTATAGTTAGCGTCCCTAAAGAACCAAGGTAGACTGATAAAACTAATATGCATCTTAATGCATCTTAACAGTTCACCTCTTAATGCATATTAACAACCCACATCTTTGTATTAAGATGTCCTTTAAATAGTTTAGACTCATATTTGTATCTTAACTATTCAGAGGATCTCTTAATACAAAGATGTGGGTTATTAAGATGCATTAAGAGGTGAACTGTTCAGATGCATTAAGATGTAATCAAACACGAGTTAAAATAGAATGGGACAACCAGCGATCTAGATACCAAATGACTTGTTAAAGTCTGGGAAATTGTAGTTGCATGATATACATTAGAGGGCCAAATCAAATTGGAATATGTCATTACTGGGTCGAAATTTACTAGAACAACAAGAATTACCAGAATCAGTCCAATAATGTTTTCTGGCTGCTAATGGTATACTTGCACTCTACTATGTCCATTCTCCAATATTGATTACTAGTAATTGCCCGTGCCTGAAGGCACGGCGTAACGAAAAATTAGATTAAAATTCGAAAAATACTATATTACCTAAAGACTCTTTGCAACTTAAAATTAACTTACAATCAGACATAATAATTATCATAATTTACCACACTACCACAATAATTAATTTTCCTTTAAAAATAGATATTCAGAAAAATCTAAACTTGTGTACAAAACTTACAATCATCAATAACAATTATCATAATTCACCACACCACCACAATAATAATAATAATAATAATAATAATAATAATTATTATTATTATTATTATTGTTATTGTTATTGTTATTGTTATTGTTATTGTTATTATTATTATTAATATTAATAATAATATTAATATTATTATTACTTTATTACTTTTATTATTACTATTACTATTATATTATTATTATTATTATAATTATTATTATTGTTATTGTTATTATTATTACAATTATTATTTTTTGTTATTATTATTATTATTATTATTATTACTGTTATTATTATTATTATTATTATTATTGTTCTTATTATTATTATTATTATTATAATAAAAGTTATTATTATTATTATAGTTGTTGTTACTATTACTATTGTTATCATTATTATTATTATTATTATTATTATTATTGTTATTATAATTATAATTATAATTATTATTATTATTATTATTAATATTATTGTTATTGTTGTTGTTGTTATTATTATTAGTAGTAGTAGTAGTATTAGTAGTATTATAATTATAATAATAATAATTATTATTATTTTGAATTAAAATTAGAATGAATCTGAACTGTACTTGTTCTTTCTCGCCCAAATCAATTAGAATTAATCTGAATCTTTATTATATAGATTACTATTACTATTACTATTATTATTATAATTATAATTATTATTACTATTACAATTATTTTAATTATTATAATAATAATATTAATAATAATTATTATTATTACTATTATTATTATTATTATTTGTACTATTATAATTATAATAATAATTATATAATAATAATAATAATTATTATTACTATTACTATTATTATAATTATTATAATAATTATAATAATAATAATTATTATTATTATAATTATTATAATAATTATAATAATAATTATTATTATTATTGGTACTATTATTATTACTATTATATTATTATTACTATTACTATTATTATAATTATTATTATTATTATAATTATTATAATAATTATTATTATTACTATAATTATTATTATTATTTGTTTGTGTGTGTGAAGAAGAGAGGAGAAAGAAAGATTTTGTGTATGAACATGAGAGAGAGTAGGGTGTAGGGGTGAATTTGATTTGGGCGGGAAGAAATATGAGCCTTTAGATTAAGTTAATGAATTAAGTTAGAATGAATCTGAACCGTCCTTGTGCTTTGTCAAATGAAAGATTCAAAATAGGTTATGTTTTATTATATAGATAATAGAGCCCTGCCACATAGTTACACATCATAAAAATGTAATGAATCTCAACATAGCATTAAGAAATATATGAAGGAAAATTGCTTCAACTTGCCTAAACAAAGATAAATCATACCTATCAAGTTTGGCATTGATATCAACGGAAAATATTTCAGGCATGGGAGTCATAGCATCCCTTGCTGTTTTCTCTGTGAGCTCAAGTGCTCCTGAGATGATTAATGTCTCTTTACCTGGCAGTTCTCCTCCTTTCCCGGCCTGATTATTTATTTATTTAAGTGGATAAGATGATATATCAATAGGCAAAATGCATAATCTGAACTACATAAAAGAATAAGAATGATGCATAATAGAAAAGTAAAGAACATTACTAACTGTATATAAGAGGAACTAGAGAACGCAAAATAAATAAATTACCCCTTTAACAAAACTTCTTGATGACGTAGAACAAGAGAATACATACATCATTTATGTGCAAAGCAACTAAAATTTTCAATTCAGCTTGACGAAAGAGAGCTACACGACCCAATAGAAAGTCTAATAACTGATCAGTACAACAATGATAACTAAGGGTTTGATTTGCGGATGAATTATACAAAAGGATCAAGAAAATTTTAAAATGCAAGTGTGAAATTAGATGGTCAGAAGTAACAGATTTTGTATCGAAAAGATCACCTTGCTTACTGGATATGCCACAGGAAACAGAGTCCAAATAAGAATATGGACAACAGGAGTCAATGCTGCACCAATAATCAAACTGTATCGACAACAAACAGTGTGTGGAATAATCTGTATATAGCCATAAATCACAATTAGTTTTGCACATAAAAAGTGAGGTGGGACCATTATTGTTTCCGAGTACTGCATTGTATAGTCTTGGTTTTTGCCCTTTCTTTCTCAAGGATTGGGAAGAAATGGGAAAATTAGAGTGTTTTCAGACAAATTAGCATAAGTTAAATGCATACATCCTTTTATCATCATATATATGAAAAAAACATTATGCAGTTAGGGAACTGACCTCACCAAACAAAAGTATCAATGTCACTGTAATAAGGATAGCACTATACCCGGGGAGCAAATTGTGAAGTAAAAGGGGAAGTGCCTAAGAACAATGAATTGCCGCGCCAAGTGCTTAATTATGTAGCTTATTAAAAGAATGGATTAAAGCATTCTTTGTGGTGTCTACCTCCATAGCAGCTGTATAGGCAACTAGAAGTGTGCAAAGCAGTAGATGTTGTCTTTTCACAACTGGCAAAATCTTCACTGAAGAGACGCGAAGAGCTTAAATATTCTGGCTATGCAATCACTCTCAGAAGTCCACAACCAAGTAATAGCACAAACACCGATAGCATAATCAAAATTTCAAAGGAAATATGAAATGTTTTAAATCTCTATATCTGGACATAGATATACCTCAAAATCATAGTTGCTTTCAAAGTCATTTTCTACTTGATGAATGTATATATTACTCTGATTTCAAAACTAAATTGAGAAAAATAAAGCCTTAATCCAACCACTTTGTTTGCAAACTTAAACTTTGTCACCTATAACTCTAATGAAGTTCATGGCTTTCACTGAAATATAGGCTATGTTTTCCCCATACTCTTGACCGCACTCTTTTGTCTTTCTTAATTATGTGCTTGCTATGCATAGTAGTACCTTCAAATGAAACAAAAAACACGAATCATTCCTTGCTGGTGTAACTACTGGTATTTGTTGGCTCATTTCCGTTCTACAGGCTCTCCAAACCCCCCCCTCCCTCCCTCCCTCCCTCCCTCCCTCCCTCCTTCCCTCCCGCTCTTTGTTGCTTGTAGGCTTCGTTTTGTTTTTCTAAGATGGAATATTTACTCTTCAGTTAAAACAAGTCAATCATTTTGCATTATGTAAACATAGTTATTGCTCATAATCAACTTTTGCTGAAATTCGAGTAATGTGCAGGCAAGAATTTATTTTTTCCTCTGAAGCTGTACAGCAATTAGAAGCATATTATGAAGGAATAAGTAGTAGAAGAAACGAATGAAGGGATATCTGTGATACATACAGGCACGACGGCGATCTGCGCTTTCCAGACTTGCTGAGAACTTCAAGATCAACTCGACTCATGGACATAAGTCCTAGGGTGAGTCCAGACATTATCCCGGCAAACAGCACTAACATAATGATTGTTATGATGTTTAAAAAGAAGTGTAACCCACAACAGTTGTAGTACTTGTGTATTTCTTTCTCTGTTGCTGTCATTTCAAATTCCATTCTCTTTTTTCTTGTTTGTTAATTCGTCACCTTAATCGCTCATTTATGCTCACACAATATGGTGCAAAAAGAGAAGGAGCTAGGTGGGGGCATAGAATATAACAAGTTTCGATTCTTATACTTCCGAAAAGCATCACTTCGAGGGTTTTTTCCCTTCTTAATTACTCGTGCTTTTTCGTTCTGAATTCTAAGAGCGACTCCAGCAGGCCGGAGTTGCTAAAATCCTAGGAAGTAAATTTTGCTCCAGTAGATGGATTATATTTAGTCGAGCCATTTTTTTGACAACCCTAAAAGACTAAATCAAGGAACGAAATCTAATGGACTATAATTTTAATATAATTAAATGGGAGAGAGGATGAAGAAAAAGAAGGAGATGGAGGTCTGTGAAGGAAGAAGGAGAAGAAGGTCTTTGAAGAAGGAGATGAAGAAGACGAAGTGGTCTTCCGATGTATTTAATTTATTTAATTTTTTAGATGTATATCTCTTTAATTTATTTTTTAGATGGAAAATCATGGTCCTCCGATGTATGAAGTTGAGATGAGTGAATATGAGAGACTAGATGTGCCTTATATTTATAGATGTTATTTGTTCATTAAAATATAACGGTTGGAATATGACCGTTGGAGTTTTTTTGAATTCATTGATTATTTTAATCTTTTTATATTATAGTGTAGTCCATCTACTGGAAGGATTGAAGACTAAAGAATATGTGCTGATGTCGTATGGTCCAGCAAATAGTCCATCTGGAGATGGTTTAAGTGTTTTTTTTAATAACCAAGTATAAGTAGGAGGGACAGATAGAGCGATATACTAGATAGGTTTCTCCAATGATATCCGACAGTGTGAGAGGGAACATTTGAAAACACTCTTCAGCTCATCCGACAGTGTGAGAGGGAACTTTTGAAAACACTCTGCAGCTGACCCTTTTGATCAAATGGATTCTGGAAGCAGCAATTAATGGACGGTGATACATATGATGATCACCAAGGAATTGGAGGGTCTGCATTCTATATGCAGAACAGAACAGAACGAACAGAAGAAGAATCTTGTATGTATTTGATGTTTTCCTCCCTTTACTGCTCGCGACAAGAGCCTATTATCAAATTGGCAAATTTCATAAAGGACAAAAAAAACATATATAGAAGAATTGTATTGTGCATAAAATTGGACTGACATTGGTGTCATTATCATCGGGAAAAGGTCAGACATAATTAGCGCATAAAATATCAGAGCTACAGATAATATATATGTATAGTCGAAATATCTTGATATAAAATGTCAGAAACATAGTGATTGTATAGTATTGAGTACAGTTGAAAGGCAGTTGGGGAAAATGTCTAGTGTCGTCGCACTATTTCAACCAACTTTCTATAATATCGACTTATAATTATGTTCATGCTCCTTATTATAAGCAAGTATTCTTTAATCAGAAGAACAACCGGCATGGCATGTACTTATGCACTTCTTTCTCCAAATTGATTATCGCCAGAAGAAGCTGGGCTATTAGTACCCATGGCGATGATCCGTCTCATCATAGATCTCCCCCTACATAAAAAATAACATGTAATTTAGCAGTGTCATCCATTTCAACTAGATTCTTAAAAAGGTAAAAAATTGCAGAAAAACTAGTGAAGTATTTACAACTATAAATAAGTAGAAGATCGTCCGACTTGGATGAAAACCATCCATCACAAATCTTTGAAACATGATAAACAAATTTCTTCTTCTATTTCGGTTCTTCACACTTCCCAGGGCACAAAAATTTTACCAATAAATAAAAATCACTTACTTAAAAGAGCATAACAAGATTTTATCTTGTCACTTTCCCCAAATCCAATGCAAAATCAGCATCGTGTTACTGGCAGGGGAGAGCAAGAACTGATTTTACAATCGAAACTGCACACAAAATTACAAAAACCGCACCAATAGTTCTAGTGGTATATTGTGATTTTTTCAATAGAAATCACGTACACCCCTTTCGATTGTAATTTTGGTATATATAAACTGCATCTCTCAAGGAACCACACCGGTTAGAGTTCAAAGTTTTTAATATTTCTCATATTTTTGTGTATGTTTTATAGTTTTTTAAGTTCTCTATTTGTAAATTTAATTTTGGAATATGTAATTTTGTATAGTTTAAGACTTTAAGTTTTTGAAACAATAGTATTGTAGTAATTTAAGCATTTTTTGATTTGAAGAATTAGAAGTTTTGAATTAATTTGTGATTGGTTTTTAAGAATTTAACTCTTTGTGGTTGAGTATTATTTATAGTAACAAACTAGCAATCTATTTATTTAGAATTTGAAAAGTATAATATGTTTGTTATTATTTTACAATTGGTTTTCAAGCTGAAATCAAACCACATTCATTCAATAGAAACCATTTCGCACCAATACAAACGGTTTCATACTGCAATTTTTGATTTAACCAACCACATCAAAGCGGTTTAATGTGCAGTTTTTTTTCAACAGCATCAAATGGCAAATCCCAAATGTCAAACTACTTACGTACATCATCAGCCTTCAGCTGCACATGCACAAAAACAACGCACACAGGGTTGAGACACACACAGAAACATGAGCTCCGATCAAAGGGAAGCGAAGAAAGTAATAACGGATTGCTTGCCATAGATGGCCCCAATTGAAACAGAGATGACACAGACAAAATTTCTTTTGGGCAACTGCACATTGAAATTTTACTTCCAAGATCAATTCAGATTGATCTTTTAATATTTCCTACTCATGATATTGGTGTTTTGAGCATTGAAATTTTCAAAAGTAGCTTGGGAATGGGAACGCCTTTATAGGTACCTCATCTGTTCGAATGATGGTCATTAAATTTTTTACCTGCAATTTGCAAGTAAATGTCAAGTGAAAAATACAATGAGGAGATGTTTGTAGTGACCTCCTATAACATCTATGAATACCTGAAGAAATATGGGTGAAGAGAGAGATCCATTAATCAAAGAAAGGAATACAAACGTGTAGAGAAAACTCTCAAAAACCCTAACCCAAATTACATCATATTCTCTGGCAACTGTGTGAATATAGGGCTAAGAAAATTGATTAATTACCAATGTTGCTATACCCTGAAGATGACAGTTATATAATTTGCAGTAAAAAGAGCTGGGGTTGGATACACCCCGTTACTAATCGAAATGTGGACAAATACATTTACCAGAATAAGTCCAACTATGTTCTTTGGTTGCTCATAATATACTGGCACTCTGCTATGTCCAGTCTCCAAAATATGATGCAACAAACTCCTGCCACAGAGTTGCATACCATGGATATGTTATATGCATCTCACAAGTGTAAAAACAAAAAATCCAAAAAGAACCTACTCTATTCACCCATGCAAATATATAGTACCTATCAAGCTTTGAATTAATATTGACAGCAAATGTTTCGGATATGGGAGTCATAGCATCCCTTGCTGTTTTCCCTGTGAGTTCAAGTGCTCCAGCAATTATTGTGATAGTTCTCCACCTTTTCCAGCCTAGTTACCCACCAGGAGGAAGAAAATGGCCTCATTAGTTGGCCAAATGCATATAGTCAGAACAATATAAAATGGGGGAATAAACTACAGGCACAAACATGGAGATTAACAGTCAAAATAAAGAAAAAAGAAATATGTATAAAGTAAAATGACCAACAAAAGCAATACAAGACACCAAGTTTACATAGCTTGGCTCAAAAGCCTACATCCACAGGCAAAGACAGCAGCAAGAGACCTGCTGCACAAGAAGATTACACAACCTTCTCCAGTTATTTTATAGAAAACGAAGAGTAGTCAACACAATAAAAGCTTAAGATTACACCTCCTTTCATACGCAGTACCCAAAAAAGAAAGTTTTATATACATAATTACGTAAACAAATCGATAAGAAAAAAGGGGAAGAAGGTGCAGTGGTCAGCCCTGCGATCCATAACCCAGGTTTCAAACGGGAAACATTTCACACGAGGCTGTGTGTTGGAGTGAATGCAAGACATATGCAACACATAATTTCATCAGAAAAAGTCTACCATGAATAAATATAACCAAGTCATCCAATTAATAAGATTCCATACATTAAAATCAATAACAAGAAACATACCTCATCACCATGAAAATCAACTAATATTTTCAACTCAGATCGACGAAAAAGAGTTACATGGTCTTTACCCAACAAAAAGTCCAATAGCTGCCAAAAATAAACAATAACACGAATTTAAATTAAAGAAATTAATATACATCAGACTTCATTGCTCAACTAACAAATATGTAAAGAAAGAATCAGTGGCAAAACTACAAATCTTAGAAAATCCACCTTGCTTATTGGATATGCAACAGGAAAGCAAATCCAAACAAGAACACGGACAATTGGAGCCAATGCTGCACCAATAACCAAACCATATCTGGAACAAACAGATTGTGGTATAATCTGTGTGAAAATGAACATATCAATCAGTTCACAGCAAAAAGGGTAAAGTGATAAATATTACCTTAAAAAGTTCAGCTTATTTATTATTTGCCATTTGGGGTTGGAAGTACAGGGAAATTTTGTTATTATGAACTAATATGTTAGGACAGGCAGGTATAATACATCTCGTTTGTGCTCTGCATGAAATTTAGATCCAACTTTCAGTGTTTCCTACCTTTAGGAGCTCCTTGATTAAGTATCTTAAGCCACATGAAAAAACAGAATACAAGTGTGGCAGCTACGAAAAAACATAGCCAAGTTATGAAGCTGACCTCACCAAAAAAAGTACCAATGTCACTGAGATAAGAATAGCACCCCAATCTGGAACCAAAGCATCTAGAAATAGGGGAAGTGCCTGGCACAAAAAAAATGCCTGTCAAGTACCTAGGTTATATGTCACTAAAATAGTACAAAATATACTCCGTTTTAATGTCAACCTCCATAGCAGCGGCATTGCTGAGTAAAAGAGTGCAAAGCAATAGATGCCGTCTCTTGGCAACTGACAAAATCTTTGCTGTAGTGACACAAAGAGATGAAAATTATTTTGCCTTGGAAGCCTTGATCATCATATATATTAACCACCAGAGGCATTACCGTAAAACCCATAGGAGACTTTTAAATCAGATTGCAGTTTGTATTCAAAATATGTATCTCTTTGATTTCAATACTCACAATTAACTCAACGAAACCTAACTCCAACAACTTGGGATCAACTAACCTAATATATGCCACCTTGCAACAACAGAGAATTTAGAAGGAAGATTTATGAAAATTTGTTTGGGGAAAAATTGGAGGGGGTATAGAGCATAATACATACAAGCGTGAAGGCGGTCCCTGGGGGTTCCGGAAATGGCAAGAACTTGAAGATCAACAAGGCTCATAGACATGAGGCCCAGTGTGAGTCCAGACATCATCCCAGCAAACATCACTAACATAACGATTATTATGATGCGAAGGAAGAAGTGTGGTTCACAGCACTTGTAGTATATTATATTTGTACTAGTGCTATGATCATTAAGGGTAATACTATTGTCCCCGACCGCAGAGTTGTTCTGTGCTGCACCCATACAATCTCTAATTTGCCTGATTTTGTGCCTCTGGTTGAATTTTTATGTACAAGAAACTGCCAGCAAGTGAAGAGGGGATTTGGTTAACGTCCATATATAGTTGTAAGTGGACAGGATAGAGAAGGAAGGTAATAGGTAATAGGTAATAGGTAATAGGTAATAGGTATATATTGATGTGATGTTGATCGATGGAGGGTTATGTGCGGGAAGTCGATCGAACAAACACTACTAGCACTAGCACTGGAGAATTTTGGAGGGAACTTTGAAACTTGCCAACTTGTAGCCAAGACATAGAACCAGGACCAGGACACCACACTTTTTTTACGCCCTCGCTGTCGGACAAGGATCCTAGTCGCTGTCGCTCGGCGGAGGATATAATTAATATAAGCAATAAATTTTATAACCCAACATTAATAATATCTACATTCCTAATTAATATCTCTAATCTCATCTAATATAATGAGCGGGAGTTTGATAGGTGAGTGTACGTTTTAAACTTAGATTATTATCAAATATACAAGTAGCATTTGTGTATACATCACATCACATCACATCACTTCACTTCACTTCACTATATAGTTGTTCTTTTTTCTTGCTACTTTGTTAGCATAAAACTAAATATGAACTAAAATTTCATAATTTCTCATATGAAATTTATTAGTTTAGAACTTTAAAATTTTAACTTAATTAAATTTATGCAAGTATTAATTAAGGACCGGAATTGTTATTTTCTCAAGATAAATTTGATATTTTTACAAAACCTTATCTCCATAAATGTGAGTCCCTTGCCCTCTTCACGAGTGAAAAATTAATTGAGCACTTTTAACCATCTTTTTATTTTTTACTACATTCTGTTATTGAGTTTTTAAAATTAGCAAAGAATAAAGAAAGAAAGAAAAAAGAGTTGGAAACTTAAGTTTTTTGTTTAATTTATTTGTTTTTAAATTTTTTAATAAAACTAATAGGGCTATATGTATGTACACAACTGTGTAGTATACAGTCGTACTATGACGATAATTTTTTGAGTTATAGCGACGATTCAACCGTGAACCGTTGCCATAGACCAGAATATCTGGTGACGATTGAACCGTATCTATAGTTTCAAAAAATCGTGGCCACAGGTAACTAAACAACTGTGTATATATATTTTTTTCAAACTAATATAAATGTAACTTAAATATATAAGTAAATTTTTTTCATTATAAACCAAGTAACAAAATAAAATAAAAAAAATACAATTTTTTTTTTGTATTTATTATAAATTAAGTTTTATATTCATTTCTTTTCGTCCCCAACTAAAAATATAGCGTAGATGCTTTATATATTTTGCAAAGTACTCCTCCATTAGAAAACAATAAATAGGCAATTTTATGGTCAATTTTGTGTTGCATTAGATAGATTCTAGCGGACACAGACACTGAGACACAGTCGAGAAGATTGAAGAAGCAAAACTAAAATGCTGAGAGTCATATCTCACATGCGCAGCTCCCTCATTCAAACCCTAATCCCGGTTCACAATTCTCTTTCTTCCCCCTTTTCGCATCTGCCGACGCGACAGAGACACCGAGGCGTCAATTCCGAGGAGGACAACAGAGACCCGGATAGTCCTCCCAAGTTGTTCGTCGTCCAGCCACGCCTTCGACCGGACACCCTTTTGAACTCTAAGTTAGCTGAAGCTCTGAATCTCGCCAATTCACTCGAAGATGAAAGAGAGGGCATTTCCTATACCGATAAAGAATTACCCTCACATGTTGTTGTTCAGAACCCAGCTGCCCGATCGCCTCGCGCAGGTGGGTGGGTTTCTATAACTGTCTTTATTGTTATTGTAATTCTATAATAAAGCACACCTAGAGGGGTGTGAATAGGTGTAAATACTTAGACGTAATCTACGGTGGCCAATTTTTAAAGATTACTATAGCAGACTATAATCGGACGATCTAATCCTGTTCGTATTAGATATATTCTTAACTGTTAAAAAACGGACAGCGAATACCTGTTATTTATCCAACTAAAACCAAAATCGGCATAATATAAAGGTTAAAAACAGAAACACGAAAAATAAATCACACCGAGATTTTTTACGTGGTTCAGTCCTATCCTCTAGTCTAGTAGCCTAATCCACGTCCAATCCCAACTAGGATTGGAGACCCACTTTATTAAAATAATACTCAGCAATTATAAAGTAAATAACTCCCTGTTACAATGACAATCGATTGGACACCTCTGCCCCCCCTTTGCACCTCTGCAACACCTCTGAGACTTTGATAGCTTCGTTGTACAGAATGAATATTACTAAAATAAAGACCCCAAGTCAACCTAAACTTGTACTATGTTTACAATAGATATAAATAAAGAATATAAGAACAATGTAAACCAAGACTAAAATAGTGATATGATGATTTGTATCTTGAGTAGCTTGAAGAGATTTTTTCCAGTAGTCTTGTGTCTTTATGAAGCCGAGTAAGCAGTATATATAAGGAATTCAGCAACGTAACAATTATTCCAAGCGTCGGCTAATTCTTTTGAATTGAAATAGGAGATAAACATTAGCAATAACAACATAGAGATATATAAGAGATAAATTGCTATATATGAAGTAGTCAAATAAAATACAAAGACTTGTTAAAAGAGTCCTATTAGCATTAAGCAATATCCCTTGTATAACTTTCAGGTTTCAATCTCCTTATTATACTCCAATACATATTTGAATTAGTCACAAAAGCAAATCAGGATAGATAAAAACATATATATATATTAGATTCCAATACATCCTGCATTAAACTTGAGCTAGCATACAAAGTGATTAATCCATGCAATAACACATGCAAACTAATATATATTTATATAATTAATATGCATAAAAATATTTGATTAACATGACACAATTAAATTATAAGCCAATATAAAATCAATTTAGCCCATATAAACATTGTCATCATTAAAATCACATAGTATAAATACTAACATTCTCCCCCTTTTTGATGATGACAATATATATCATACTCCCCCTAAATATATGGCTCCCCCTTAATTTAGGCATAAAATCTTTCAACATGGCATGTATATCAAATATCACATATTAATTGCATGTATATCAAATATTGCATATACATCAAATGACCCAAAGTATGACAGTAAAGAAGAATCATATAATCATATATCTTAACCAATCAAAACAGATTAAATCAATAGATTCAAATACCAAATATCTCTCCCCCTTTGTCATTATCAAAAAGAAATCATTAAGCACAAGTTGATTAAAACATAATCATCATTACCCAAATATCTCTCCCCCTTTGTCATTAACAAAAATTAATTCATATCAATTTAGCAAGCTTATAACAAAATCACATATAACAAATAAACAATACGATCATACCTTTGTGATTTGTTACCTATATATCAACATTGTTGTTACCAATAGTAAGCTTGCTAGATGTGCTCTGAAGTTTTCGATTTTAGATTTTCATACTCAAATCTATTCAAAAACACTTCTTTTGATCATCCAATGTGTCGGGATCTCCTATGATCAAGTTTGGAGGATGATTTCTCACAGTTTGAGATGATTTAGGAAGCTTGGCAGTGGTCATCTGTTCGTTGGATTCAAACTGTGGTACGTCAAATTCTGCATTTGAGTGTTCATCTGATTTTTCTTCTAAAACGGACGGGTCTGACTGTCTATTTTTCGCTGTCTGTATGTCTAAGTTTTCTACTGAAATGGACGGGTCAGGCTGTCTGATTTCAGTTATTTTTCCTTCTAATTCGGACGGCTTAGGTTGTCCGGATTTAGCAGTTTGGCTTCTACGACTCAAATTATTATTTCCTGCAGAATCCTCATTCTCTTCCTTTGACAGATCATGGTTAAGTTCATAAAAAAAATACAAGTACAGATTTCTCATCATGATTGTCATGTGTATTAAATATGGAACATTTAGCACAATAAAAACTTTAGAATAAATAATATTATGAACCCTTGTGTTAGAAAATTCATATATCTAATTAAAACATTATTTAAAAAACAATATGAGGTACTTACAGATTTCGCCAAATAATTTATAGATAACTACTATTCGTCTCCTTTTTGACCTTGAGACATCTGCAAAATGAACAAATAGTCTCTACCTTTTTGGTACCCAAATCTTTTTGGGTCCTTTTGGGTTAGTAGCATATAAATCACATTTCTTTATCCAAATTTATTTTATTCTAATTTTATTACAATTAGAATCAAAATGACCTTTAAAACCACATTTTTTATAAGTAACAAACGGTGAACAATAAAGTGGCTTAAACCTTGGTTTACTATTAATTATATTATCATTTGTTCTATTTTTCACATTTTTAACAGGATTATACCCAATTCCTTGTTTATCAAGACTAGACCTTTGTGCACCTAACATTATATTTAAATTCTCTTCCCTTGAACAAATTTTGTAAGATCATTTTTTAAAGATGCTATTTTTGCATTTGTTACATTATCATCGTGCTGCATATACATCATTAAAAGCATCTATACATGCATCTCTCATTTTCAAATTTTATTTTAACACTTCATTTTCATTTTTAAGATATTCATTTTCTTTTTTCTCTTTAATAAGCGACTTAACTTCATTCATTAGCTCATTTACACAATTCTTAAAATAATCAGTTTTCTTTTTGAACAGTTAATTTTCATTTTGTAAAGCAATATAATCAGGCATAGATATTTCAAAAGTTTTATGAAAATTTGTTACCTCAAGTTGATCATCATCTTCTAGTCCCATGAAACAGAGTTGGACAGTTTCTTCTTCTTGTTTCGTTTCGGACTTACTCACTGGAGTTGAGCTACCTTTTTTATTTTTCCTTTGTTTCTTCCTTTGAAGTAGTCTCTCGAGTTTTCTTGAGAGCATTTCAATTTCTTCATCAAAATCTTCGTAATCACTTTTATTGTTGCTCTCGACTTGAAGTGCCAATGTTTTCTTTATTGGTGCTTCATCCTCTTCATCATACCTGTTGAGTTGATTTTCAAATTCTTCAAGCTCTCTAAATAAAGTGAGAGTTTCCATCGTACTAATTGTTGATGAGTCTTGGAGAGTTGTGACTTTCGATGCAAACCGTTTTGGCATGACTCTAAGTATCTTTCTATTTATCTCCCTTTGATCAATTTTCCGGTCGAGCATACTTAGAGAGTTCATAAGAGTGAGAAATCTCCCTTGAGCTTCATTAATTGTTTTATCCTTTTCTAACTTGAATAGCTCATAGTCTTGTATAAACATACTCAACTTAACCTCTTTGACTTTGGAAGTACCTTCGTGGCTTGTCAAGATAGTATCCCACATTTCTTTTGCTGTGTTGCACGATGATACTTTATCAATTTCAACTTGGACCATTCCACTTAGCAAGGTGTTTATGGCTCTTGAGTTGTAGGAAAACATATAGCTTTCGGTTGCATCCATCTCCATAAGAACCTTTGGTTTACCATCGTCATGTCTAAGAATGACAGGTCCATTTTCAACAACCCACCATTCCCATGGGTCTCTTTTAAGAAAAATCTTCATTCTGAACTTCCAAAAGTTGAAGTTTTCGCTTCCTATCAACAGAGGTGGTCGGCTTGTAGATTGTTTTTCTTGAAAATTGAGGTGTGCCATAGGATCTTTCCCTACGACCTGCAAAGATCAATATTAGTAGAGCCTTGCTCTGATACCAAATGTAATTCTGTAATAAAGCACACCTAGAGGGGGGGGGTGAATGTGTAAATACTTAGACGTGATCTACAGTGGCCAATTTTTAAAGATTACTATAGCAGACTATAATCGGACGGTCTAACCCTGTCCGTATTAGATATATTCTTATCTGTTTAAAAAACGGACAGCTAATACCTGTCCGTATTAGTATAAAATTTATCCAACTAAAACCAAAA